>LLCB01000343.1:0-59033 GCA_001414345.1 Hymenoscyphus infarciens | reverse complement strand
TAGCTTTAATACTTTAGTATTAGCTATATTAGATAGTTCTTAGTTATTATTATTATTAAATCTTTAATCTTTTATATATAGGTACTTCTACTTAGATTAATAGAAGACTAATTAAGTCTTTTCTTTTATATTAGAGCTTAGAGCCTATTTAGCTTATAGAAATTATTTAAATATATATATAGATATTTAATAAGATGTTCTAAATAGTAACTTTATATAAGTTAGTATATATTATTACTTATTTTTTAATATATTAAGTAATAGTTTAGCTTATAGTATATATATTAGTATATATTTAAGTTAGTACTATAAAACTAGTAGATAAGAAGAGATAAATACGAACTTTTAGAGATATATACCTCTAGAGCTCTAAATCTTTTTTTAGTAATATAAATTTTATTTATCTATATACTAAGATATATAAGGTTAAATAAGAGATTTATATTACTTTTAAATATATATACTAAATACTAGTATATATATATTACCTTCTAATTTTTAGTAGTATATATTCTAGATATATAGAAGCTAAATAAGCTCTTAGTATTTATATTTCTTTTTTATTTATATATATAGATTTTATATTTATATAGATTTTATATTTATATAGATTTTATACTTATATAGATTTTATATTATTATAGTTCTTATATTAGACTTATTATTTAATATTAACTAGCTAAACCTTTACTAACTTCTTACTTTAGTAAGAAGTCTTAATTTCTTTATAGTTTTAGCTAAGTAAAAAGTCTTATTTAAATTTAGATATAAGATAGTATACTATTAAAATAAGCTCTTAGCTAAGTTATTACTATTATTAACTTTTAAAGTTTTATTTCTAACTTTACTCTAAACTCTCTTTAATCTATAATAGTTAGAATAAATCTATACTCTTTAATTAAGAACTTTATATTTTAGTATAAAATAAAGTCTATTTTAGTAATTAAGTATAATTAGTTAAGATTATATATTATTTAAGTATTATACTTCTAAACTATTCTTTTAATTTTAGTTATAGACTTTATATAGTTTAAACTCTTATAAATATATATATTCTAACTTTTTGTATTTTATAAAAAGTAAATTTAATAGTTATTTTACTATTATTAAGCTTAAAGTATTATTATATTAGATATATCCTTATATACTTATTTACTAGTTATATATAGTTTATACTATTATAATTAGACTATTTATAAATAGCTCTTAGTAAGAGTTTTATATCTTATTTATTTAAAATTTAAGATTTAAGTTGTTTATATTTTACTATTATATTTCTATATTCTTTTTAATATAGTAAATTCTTAAAAATAACTAGCTTTTATAATATAATACTAGCCTAGATAGTTAGAAGTACTTACTATATATAAGGTTTTAATAGTTATTATCTTATATTATCTATTTTAGGAAGGTTAAGTAGGTTTAGGCTTTTATATTAGCTAATATATATTATTATTCGGTTTTAAAACCTCTTATATATAGTAGCTTACTCTTAGAGTTAGAAGAGAGATAGTTTTTCCTTTTCTTCATTATTAGAGCCTAGTATTTATATATATTATTCTGTTAAACGTACTCTTATATACCTCTTTTATAGTAGTATATATTTTATATTATTATAACTTTATACTACTCTAGTCTAAAAACTTATAATAAAAGTTATACTTTTTATAAGTTACTTAGAATAGTATATAACTAGCTACTATATCTAGAAAAGGTAAAAGCTATAGTACCTTTAGAGTTAGAGTTAGAGTTAAGGTTAGAGCTAGGGTAGAATTATTAGTAAGTAGAACTATATAACTCTAAACTAATTAGATAAAATAGATATAAATATTCTATAAAGTCTATTTAAAAGCATATATATATTATAGTATAAAGCCTAATATAAAGTAGTTTCTAACTATTAATCTTATACTACTTATTAGGTAGTAGAAGATATATACTATATTAACTTCTAAAACTAGAATAATATATATAAAGCTTTACTTTAGTAGATATTATAATATTATTATATATTATAGTACTATTAATAGTTAATTATAGTATTCTATATTTATTATTAGTTTTTATTTAGTATTAGTTATAATATACGTATTTAAAGTTAAGAAAGAAGATAGTTTTAGGAGAAAATTAGAAAGGATTACTAAGTAGGAAAACGTAACCCTAACCTATTAAAATAAAATAGATAGAAATTTTCTAGAAAGCCTATGTTAAAGAATGTATAATTTATAGTATAAAAGCTTATATAAAGTATTTTCTTAGTCTTAGTTTTATAGTACTTATAGGGTAGTATAAAACCGACCTATACTACTCTCTCTGTTTTCGGTTTATAGAGAGGTGGTATAACGCAAAATCTTGTTAAGAATAAGACTTAGAGCTTAAAATTAAGAATCTAGAAAAAAGGAAATACTAGTATATAATTAAAAGATAAAATACTAAAATAAAACTATTACTCTTAAAGTAAGTATTTATATATAAATATAACTCTATAAACTATTTAATTTAATATTAAGCTTAGCTTATAGTTAAGAGTAATCTCTAATAAGAAGATACTATCTTTTTAATATATACTACTATACTTATAATAAGATTATTCTAAATAGTTATAGTAATAGTTATTAGATTTAACTTAGAGATAAAGTAATATAATATTATAAATATGTTTATTAATATAAAAAGAGATATAGAAGCTCCTCTAATAGCTTACTAACTTCTAGATAAATATTAATAAAAAGAACTATATATTAAATTAGATAAAACACTTTATAAGTTAAGAGATTCTCTAGCTTTATAGTTTAAATACTTTATAACTACTCTTTAAGAATATAGTTTAATACCTTATTTAGAAGAGCTCTATATTTATATAGATCTTTTAAGAAAGGTTTTTATAATCTTTTATATAGATATTATATAAATAATATACTATTAAGATAATATATATTCTTAATAAGAGTTAAAATAGATAAACTAAAGCTTTTATATAAACTATACTTACTTAGTAATATAGAATAGTATCTTAGAGTAAAAGTCTATAAAGATAGAGTATAGAAAAAGATATAGCTCTCTTATAATATATATATTAAATAAACTACTAAATAATTTAAGTTTATTATTAGAGATCACTTAAGTATACTACTCTTAATATATAAACTAAAAAAGAATTAAGAAATAGTAAAACCTATATTTATAAAGTTCTATTAAGAGAAGGTAGGTTTAATACTCTATATAGTAATTATAATATAACTAGATATTATATTTACTACTTCCTAGCTTTTATACTTTTTAACTAACTTAAATAATAAATATTTAACTATAATAAATTAGTATATTTAATACTTATTTAGAATGAAGTTCTTAGGAATTATATTAAAGAGAGAGCTTAGAGGTATATAACTAGTACTTATCTTAGATATATTATATACTAATAATCTAGAAACTTAAAAGTTTTCTAATAAATATATAATATTATTATTTAGTAGACTTATAGCTTAGAAAGCCTTATATTAAGATATAATTATAAAATTAATAATAGAAGCTAAGCTCTTAATAGTAAAGCTACTAGATATAGAAATAATAATATTAAAGTATCTTTTTAAGAAATTATAGCTTAATTTAGATAAGATATAGAATATGTCTTATAATAATTAATAAACTATTTAATTAATTACTAAAGAAAATAAGAGAATATTTATAAAGCTTTAATATATAGATATTTAGAATATATAACTTTATTAAGAGTATTAAAAGAGATCTTTCTAGGTTACTTATTTACTAATAAATAATATACTAGTAAATAGACTTATAAAAAACTTATCTAAATATAAATTTAAAGATTTTAAAGCTTTACTTAATCTCTAAAACGCTTATTTACTTAGTAAAACACTCTCTTAAAAGGTAAAAGTATACTAATTTTTAGGTTAAAACTATATTTTTAGGTTAAAAACGCTCTTTTAGAATAGTAAATAACACTTTCTACTATTTTTATATATTATTATACTTTACTTTATTATTTTACTTATATATTTTTTAGAAGTTTTATTCTTTTTTATATTATAATTATTTAAAGAGTATTATAAGCTTATTTTAGATTTTATTTATTTATTTAATTATTATATACTTAGTAATTAAGTATTATAAGACTCTTCTAAGAAGTATAGCTAAATATAAATATAAAGTTTTAAAGAAACTAACTACTACTATATAAATATAAAGTATACTAACTAATTAATAATACTTCTTCTAATACTTAGAAATAGTTTTACTAAGAGTAGTAAGTACTATACCTATTTTATTAAAAGTATTACTAAGATTAATACTATTAGACTTATTATTATTATTATTATTCTTAGACTCTTTACTCTTAGAAACATTCTTCTTATACTTATAGCCTTTTAAAGAACGCTTAGAATAGTTATTAGTAAGCTTCTTAAAAGACGACTTCTTAGAAACTAACTTTATAGAAGTAGTTTTCTTTAAAACAGTCTTTCTTAGAATAGACTTTAGAATAGACTTTTTAGAATAGCTTTTTAAAAGAACCTTTAAAAGCTTTTAAGTAGACTTTTACTAGTTAGAGAGAGAGGTATCGTCTTTACTATAAATAATAGAACCCTTATAAGAAGTACTCTAGCTCTTAGTTTAACTATAAGTATTAGCTCTTATAAGTAGAGTACTATTTAAGATAGAAGCTATAAAAGAAGTACTCTTAGAAACGCGGTTACTACGCCTTAGAATCTTAAAAACATCGCTATCTAGTTTATTATTAAAAGTAGGACTCTAAAAGCTATTAAGTTCCTTATAGTAATAAGTATAGTTTAAAACTAAGAATAACTAAGAGCTTCTAAAACTATATTTAAGTCTTATATAGATCGCGCTATATAACTTCTCTTACTTCTAAATCTATAAAATTAGTTAAGAAAATAAAATAAGAAGTAGAAGACTAACTAAATAAAGCTCTATATAAACTTTATTACTAATATTAGTCTAATATTTCTTAAGATTTTTAATTAAGGTAATTATAAAAAGGAGATAGATACTTAGTAGTATTTTATATAAGTAGCTAATAGTATAGTTAAATTATATACTACCTTTTTTAACTCTATATTATAATAGTAACTAGTTAATTTACTAGCTATTATAGAAGTAACGTAGCTCTTATAAGAAGCTTCTTAAAAATTCGAAATATTAGAATAAGCTTTCTTAATAGAAGGCGTAGTAAGTAAGCTCTTACTACTAATAGTAAGGTACTTAACGTTATTACTAAGAAGTTCGTTTAAGAGCTTAGTATTAGTAGTTAGAAGCTTCTTATAAAGGGTTTTAGGTTTAGTAAGACCTTTAAAAGCTTAATATTTATTAAAGCTCTTAACTTCTAACTTCTCTAGCTTATTCTTAGAGATATTAATAGTATAAAATCTACTAAGTATATTACCTTAGAGTATAACTAGACTAGAAGAGGAAATATATAAGAGATTTAATATTTAATACTCTTATATAGTTAGCTAAAGTAAGGTATTAAGATTAATAAGCTTAAAAGAACTTATAAGTATATAATGCCTAGGTTCTAATCTATTAATTATATATCTAACGCCTTTCTTATTATCTTTATCTTTATAATACTTATAAATAAGTATAGGCCTAGTATTTATTAGAGTCTTACTATCTAGAGAATAAGAGATCTAGGAGAGAGGCTATTTTAGTTAGTATAAGAGCCTAGGAAAGGTAAATATAAGCTTCTTACTATAGTTTTTCGTTAAGTAATATACGCTATAGTAGTTTAGCAATAGTAGAAGAGTTTTAAGGAAGTTATAAAAAGAAAAGAAAGAGATTAGGTTATTAAATCTATATATATAGTAAACGACGCTTTCCTAATTAGGAAAGGTTATTTAAGAGGTATATTATAGAATAAAAATAGATTAGATAAAGGATTACTTAATAATCCCTACCTTTTAAGTAAGAAGTATAGTATTTAAAGCCTTATACTCTCTTCTATAGTTCTAGTGAATTAAGTATCTACTTTAACTTTACTTTGCTTATTCTATACTCTCGATATAGCTTCTATAATCGCTATAATTAATAAATAACTTTATTATAAGCTTAGTTTCCTAGGTTATATAGGTAAATTCGTCTTCTATAGTAAATAAGTAGAGATTAGCTATCTAACTAGTCTTCTTTAATAATAGAGCTATAGAAGAGAAACGAGTTATATTAAATATTTATAGTTAAGTAAGAGTTTATTAATAAGAACTACTAGCTATATTTAAAGTATTTACTTTAAGTTTATAAACTTTACTTATTAATAAGGTTATTACTTTAAAGATTTATTATAGAGTAGAGTTAGATAAAGGTAATTTAAAGATCTTATACTATAAGAGACTAGTAGTATTCTTAGTAAGAGAAGATAGTAGTAGTATAGTAATAGCTAGTATATATATTTTAGTAGATCGAGTTCTTAAACTAGATTAGAACGTAACGTTAATAGAAGTAAAGAGAGAGATAAGCTCTACTAACTCTAAAGTAGAGTAGAATAGTTCTTAGATTAATAGGTTACTTTTAAAAGACTTAATATAGGTAATAGAAGAACGTTAAACTCTATTACTTAATATAAAGAGGTTTAGCTTTATAAAAGAGAATAATAGATTTAGAGGATTTAATATAAAGTAAATATATATATTATTATTAGGATATTAGTAAAAGCCTTCCTAGGTAAAGAGAGAGAGTTTAGTTTTAGTATAATAGCTCTCTATAACTATATAAAAGGAGTACTTATAGAATAGTACCTTTTATTAAGAAAAACTAAACTAAAGAGAAAAGTAGAGAGTATAGATACTCTAGCTTTATTTATATATATTAAGCGAGTCTTTAGAAAAGCCTCGGGATAACCTAGTTATATCAGTGACGTATATAACTAGGACTATTATTTATATATTAGATAGCTTTACTATTATTATAGTTCTAATAATATTATATAATATTAGCTAAATATCTTATTTAAAATTAAAAACAAAAGTAGTTTAATAGTAATAATAGTAGAGCTATCTTCTAAAACTACTTTTACTTATATACTAAGCTTATATATAAGATAACTTTATTATTATTATATAGTTCTAATAATATTATATAATATTAGCTAAATATATTATTTAAAATTAAAAATAAAAGTAGTTTAATAGTAATAATAGTAAAGCTATCTTTTAAAACTACTTTTACTTATATATTAAGCTTATATAAAAGATAACTTTATTATTATTATATAGTTCTAATAATATTATATAAATTAGCTAAATATATTATTTAAATTTAAAAATAAAACTAGTTTAATAATAATAATAGTAAAGCTATCTTCTAAAACCACTTTTACTTATTATATACTAAGCTTATATATAAGATAACTTTATTATTATTATATAGTTCTAATAATAATATATAATATTAGTTAAATATATTATTTAAATTTAAAAATAAAACTAGTTTAATAATAATAATAGTAAAGCTATCTTCTAAAACCACTTTTACTTATTATATACTAAGCTTATATATAAGATAACTTTATTATCATTATAGTTTTAATAATATTCTATAATTTTAATTAGAAATATTATTTAATTTTAAAAATAAAAGTAGTTTAATAGTAATAATAGTAAAGCTATCTTCTAAAACTACTTTTACTTATATACTAAGCTTATATATAAAATAACTTTATTATTATTATAGTTATATTACTATAATATAATATTAGTTATATAAATTATTTATAATTAAAAATAAAAGTAGTTTAATAGTAATAGTAGTAAAGCTATCTTTTAAAACTACTTTTACTTATGAATCGTAACTGACCTAGTTCGAAGATGCTTTGTTTATCGATATTGTCGTAAGCGAGATATCGGTTCTAAATCGACTTTGTAGATACTTATAAAATAGAGACTTCGTTTCTAATCCTTTAATATTAAAAGCAAGTGTTTAATCTTATTTAGTAGGTTAGAAAAAGTTTAAAGTAAAATTAGAAAAAGTTTAAAGTAGAGTTAGAGGCGAATATTAAGAGATAACGTTGTAGGTAATAGTGATAACTTAGTTAAGAGCTTACTTCGAGAGCGTACTAACCCGTATCTGATTCGAATTCGAATGAAACTTCTAGCCTAGCTAGAAGTGAAAAGCAAGTAAGACTCTTATAAGAGTCGGTGGGGTTTCAGCTAGTTAAAAGACTTAATACCGAATTTGAAAATGCTGTCCGAAGTTCAGAATAACAAAAGAGGTAGTTTCAGATACGACATTTATTAGTACTATCGTAGGAACTGTGTTACTTAGGCCCGTAGGCCGCCTCGTTCCTTTTAGTAATTCAGGTCTAAATCGAGGTATTTAAGGACTTTATTATTATCTGCTGATTTCGAAGAAGAGTCGCTATTAGGTTATAAGGAGTTCGGAGCTAGATAGAGGTATTCTCTTAAACTAAAGAGTATCTTAGTAAGTTAAAATTCTAGTGTCTCTTAAAAGTAGTCGACGCGTTTCAGTGCTAAGGTATATCCTATATATAAAAGAACTGTTCTAATTATAGTATCTCTCTAAGTATAGCTATACTCGAAAAGTAAACGTTTCTTTAGTATAATCTTCTTCTAATTCCACTTCTATCTCTTTTAACCTTTATACTAGCTAGAACTCGATCTATAACTAAGTAATCTTTTAAGCGTTTACTAGTAGAGGTTCGAGGAAAAAGTTTAGAGTAGAGTCGGATAATGTTAGTACTAACTTATCTAAGAGCTCGCTTCTAAGTTTCGTCCTAATAGAAAGCGTATTTCAACTGATTTATATCTAATTCAAGTGAAGTAGTAGGAAGGCATTAGAGGTAGCGGTGTCTCTTAAGTAAAAGAGGTCTAAATTCAGGCTTAAAAGCAAAGAAGAGTTTAAACGAAGGTTTAAAAGAAGGTCGGATTAGAGAGAGTTAGTTATTAACTTCGAAGCTCGCTTATAATTTTGTCTATCTTAGCTAACTAATCGTTTATCCTTTATTTTTAGACCTCTATCTCTCGTCTATATATCGTCTATATTTAAAAAGTCTCTTTAAGACCTTTTATGTTTTTCAGCGTATAAGTAAGGATTAGAGAGGAATCGAATAGTTATCTTTCGAAAAGAGAGATAGCCCTAGAAGTTCGTTTAACGCCTTATAGCGGAACTGGTTTAGAAAGAGACCTAAGGTCTTCTTAGAACTTCGACATAATATCGATTTAGAGAGAGAGAGAGGTAAGATCAGATTCGGAAGCCTTCTAGGTAACTTTAATATATTAACTTATTTACTAAACCTATATATAATAGTCTCTATATAGAGAGAGTTATTAGAAGCCTCTAGAACACTTAGCGTCTTCCTATTTCCTTAACGTATAAGACACGATTTTTACTAGCTATCTATAACTAATACTAAACTCTAATATTACTAGCTATCTAGGAGATCTCTAGAATCCTAGCTATTTGAGGTTATTATTATTCAGGTCTAATTCTAGCTTAAAAAAGAAATAAAAGCAATAACGTGCTTAAAAGAGATATTATTTATACTATTACTAGTAAAGAAGAGCTTTTCCTTTTTATATAATAGTACGAAATATATACTACTATAGAAGAGATATATAGAAGTACGTTTAATAGAATAATATATATAAATACTAGGCTCTAATATAGAAGAAAAGGAAAAGCTATCTCTCTCTAACTCTAGAAGTAAGCAGCTATATATAAGAGGTTCAGATAGTATAAAAAGGGTCTAAAACTAAATAACGATATACGTCGGCTAATATAAAAGCTCGAACCTACGTAACCTTTCTAAAACAGATAATATAAGATAATAACTACTGAAACCTTATATATAGCAGGTACTTCTAGCTATCTAGAATAGCTTAGGTAATAGGCTATTATAAGTTTAGCCTTTTTATAAAATAGTACGAAATATATACTACTATAGAAGAGGTATATAGAAGTGCGTTCAGCAGAATAACATACTTAGATACTAGGCTCTAATATAGAAGAAAAGGCTAAACTAGCCTTTTCTAACTCTAGAAGAGTAGGCTATTATATATAAGAGGTTTAGATAACTATAAAAAGAGGTACGAAACCGAACAACGATATACGTCGGCTAATATAAAAGCCTGAACTCTACGAAGTACGTCTAAAAGTCTAGACGAACGTATAAACGTATATAACCTTTCTAAATTAGATAATATAAAACAATAACTACTGAAACCTTATATATATATAGTATATACTATATTATCTCGGCTATATAGAATAGTATACCGTTATACTTAAAATCCTACTATAAGCTTATATTCTTTAATTTTATTAGTTAATTTAAGAGTAAGAAGAAGGCGTTTAATATACTAGAAATGTTTTAAAATAGATTAATAAATAGTAGATTTTTATTTTAACTTAGGTTTTAAACTTGTTTTTATTATTTTATCTTACTATATATATTCTTCTCTAGTATTTAGATAATCATTTCTTTAAATCTAATAATTTCTATAATATATTATTAATTTCTTATTAAATAAAAAGTATTATAGAGAAATGGTTATTAAAGTACTATTACTAGGCTAGTTATCTCTAAGACTTTATATCTAGTAACTTAGTTATTTTTAATAACTATTTATTTTAAAAATAAACTTCAAATACTAAAGATTTAACTAAATACTAATTAGTTACTATTAAACTTTCTTTTAAATTTAACGTATTTTAGTTAATTATATACTTTAATCTTTATATAAAAACAATTAGTAAGCTATAATAAGACCTAGGTCTTAGTATAATATATATATAATATATACTTTAAATATATATTAATTTATATACTTAAAATCGACTTTTAGCTATATAATTAATAGAACTACTAGCTTATTATAAAATCGTCTAATATACTCAGCTTAGGCTATTTATTATATAGTAAGTAACTCTTACTAATTATTTTATTAATATCTATTATTATTATTATATAGTTTTAAAGTAATAGAAGAGTATAAAGAAAAAGTACAACTTTACGCTTATAAGTTATCAAAAGAGATATCTTTTAATAAAAATAATATTACTATAATATTATTTTATATTTTAATACGTACTATTATAATACTATAACAATATATTAATCTAATATACTATAGTAGTTTATTACGATAATACTATCGATTACACTGTTCTATTTGAAGCAACATCACTGCTTCTAAGAGGCATGATTTGAATTAGTCCTAGGTCTGTTTGTTTGTACGCGCTTCTTAAGAGGCGAGCATAAATTAATTAGATTCAAGCATCACTGCTCTTTCCAAGAGAGAGTTGTGATCAATGGAATAGAAGAGAAACAAACCATGTATTTTACAAAAATAAATTCGTTTACGTCAATTTTAAGTGACTCTGAATCAAATATATAACCAAAAAAACCCATCTAACGGCGTTTAGCTAAATATTCTTCCAAGAAACCGTTGAAATCTTCCGGTTTGTATGCTGAAAACATTTCCGAGAAGGGGTTCCCCTTTCTCTTTGATTTGATGCCCATATCTAGACACAGCGTGTCAACGTACTTCTTCAAATTAGCGGTGAACGTTGTAAGTTGGCAAGCAAAAACTTGTCATCGAACAAGACCGGGAAAAAATTGAAAGCTCACCGGGAGAAAATCATATATACTATACGGGAATTTGGCGCCCTGGCTAAGATACCGTTTCTTTGTCCAAACATTCCACTCGGCAATTTCTTTTCGCATTTCGGCTTCTTCGGGTAAGTCAATCTCACCAAGCAGATACAATATTGTCCACAAAGCCTGCACTTCAGCTACTAGAGGAGTTTGAACAGTATGAAGTTGGTTGAGGATGGCAAAAGATCGGTCCTTTTCTAGTGCGAATTTGAGAGGAATCGCTCTCCTGAACAGTCTCCATTTCTGCTGCGGCTCATTCGGTAGGGGATTCTTCAACATTGGTGGCATATTTAGAAGGGGTAATTGTCTATTGACGGATTTCGTTGCGTCAACATCGTCTTGGTCCCAGGAATAGTCTCGTGGTCCATCTGTCTCACCCTGTTGACAGCTTGGAAGCCCCATTTCGGTTTTAAGTGAAGTATCGAACATTCCAAAATGATCGCCCCAACCTGTGCAGGCAACAATTTGATCTGCCGCGATGCTCCTGCCGGAAGAATATTGAAGAAACCCTTGTGATATACTTTGGGGAACTTCACGGGCGATTTCCACATCACCATCATGAATGACCTTCCAGAAATCGGGTAGGGTTACAACGCCCAGCCCTGAATTTGCGTAGAAAATACCCAGGGGGTCAATATCGGGCTTCAAAGATGCAACTTGGGGGCTCTTGTTGTAGCCGTCGTGGAGATTGCAAACATAGTTTGTCAGGCCCCAGAAAGTGCGGGTGAAAAAACGGCCGATCATGGTTCTGTGGAAGAAACTAGCCAAGACGCCTTTGGTATTGAGGATTGAAGGGGACAGATATGTCATTATTCGAGTAGAGGCGACCCCGATACTGCGAAAGTATCCAAATAGTTCGGATGGTAAAATAGCCAATGGACCTGCGCCGTTGGGTCGAATCACCCATGTAACCTTCTTTCCCATTTTAAGAAGGAGATAGACAGCATCGTAAGCAGACTTTGCTGCACCCAGGACAACGACTCGCTGAACATTTTCCGATTCAAGCGCTGGTAATGAAACCCCAAGCTCTTTGGAATGGATCATGGGTATCGAGTTGTCATTTGTGCTAAGCGATGGAAGACTCGGAATTGACGCAACCCCAGGGCTGACTAGCAATTTCTCGGTTTCCACTGTGTCTTGGGAATCTTTGAAGTATATTCGCCATCCGCGCTCACAACGCTCAACGGATGACACGAAGGTGTTGAAGCGAATCCGCCGAAGAAGATCATGATCGCCAGCGTAAGTCTGAAGATAGCTGAAAAATGAATTAGCTAGCAAGTTCAAACACTCAGTAATGCAGCAAACAGCATATATAGCTTACTCGTGAATCATGTCTCCCGTCACCATGCCATCAGGACTAACGGGCATGGGCGTATCGGTGTAGTTGAAAAATCCATGCTTGACTTGCGCTACAAGGTTTGGATATAAGCGTTCTGCGCTCCAAACTCCCCCAACTGTATTATCCGAGTCGATAACTAGTAGATTGACGTCGGGTCTGAGGCGTAGATATGTTTTTGCCGCTACAAGGCCGGACCAACCTTTATTCTCGTTAGTTTACAGTTCCAAATTTGTCCCATTTACTTAGTCCCAGGCGAAATAGTCCATAGCGGGACCCAGCAAAGCAGGGCTTATTTAGGAGGCCTCGTTATGGACTGTTACGCCTGGGACGAAGTAGAACCTTACCTGCGCCAATAATGGCTACCTCCACAACCTTTAAACCGGGTACCATGGCGAAAGTTTGTTTGGACGAGCAAAAATAAAGTTCGGCCAGGGGAAGGAAAAGTAAAAACGCGTCTTAGCTTCGCCTTTATGTACACGTGAGAAAGGGATCAAACCTAGTTGAATTTCATTGATGCATTTTTGTGCTTCTCGACCTCGGCATAGGGTAGGCGAGGTCAGTATTTACTCCACTCGACGTTCGAGTTTTCCATGTCCACTTTTTTGTTGGAACCCAAGGCAGATCCCCCACCAAAACAATACATCCTTATAAAACTTATTATATAATACCTAACTCTGACTGGAACTACTGTCAAGAACCTTGTTTTATTCTGTTACTTCTTTGGAACTGGGATTAACTTACGCCCATCTTTTTTCACTCCAAGGCCTCAAGGCTGGTTGATCTATCATTTCTCGGTAAGAGCGGCTCGTTTATGCCTTGTGGATCTTGACTTGTGGATATCGAAAGAGAGTCGTGGCGCGACTTGGATCACCTCATGCAATTTTACTCTTTTTCGCCAAGCAACTTTCGTGCTCCACTACTCTCGAGAATTCAAATCTTGAATACAAAAGCAATCCCGTTGCTTGTATCTCTTCCAAATTTGAGACGTCTAGAATAAAACGTGCTCCTTAAAGTGGGTAAAACTAGGCACCTTTCGAGGCTCAATTGCTTAAAGTGGTTTTGTGAAGAGGCATCAACCCCCTTGTAGTAAGTTCACTCAATCGAGTGCTGCTTTTATCGGAAAATCGGGCACGTTTTATTCTAGGCCTCTCAAACTTACACATTCGCACCGACTCCATTTGGTATTGCTTTCTTCGTTATTTACTACGACACCGAAAGATGGCCCCAGCTAATCACGCGCTCGCTAGGTATCCGAGAATGTGCCTTTGGTGATGTTCAGTAATAATCAAAAACCATTTTAAAAATGTAACACCTTCCTAAGCGACACTTGAAAATTCAAATACGGCCAAAATCCCAGCTTAATCACGAAACAACCGGTCTGCTTTCTATCTACTCATCTTGAGTCTCTTGGCCTTCTTCAACTGGCACGTATGTACCATCGCTTCTCTTGCGCTTATATCCACCAAACAAGTTGGTGAAAGTTCGTGGATTCTTAGCAGCTTGATCCATCATGAAGGCGAATTTCTTCATGTCGAATCCCCACTTGTTCTTCTTCTCCTTGTGGCAAATCGAATCATCCGGTGGGGTTTGTTGAAGTGCCAGGCAGTGAGGTCTGTTTCGGTGGTCAGTACGAGTATATAACTCGATCACGCCAACTTGGAAACTTACGTATCCGAGTTCAAGAATGAGAATTTTTGCTTGAACCACTGCCCATCCGGAATATTGTTGAGAGCTTCATCAACACGACCAAACTGGTTTTGCATATTGCCTCCTTGTACTATATCATATGTTCTTTAGCAACGTTCTAAGAATTGAAGGGTGAGTAAGTCGCTTACGTGTTTGTTGGTCACGAGGAACTGGGAAAATAATGCAGTTCGTTCCACCTTGCTGTGTCGACTCATATGTTGTTTCCTCCGCACTGTTGAAAACTGGTGCACCAGCAGCTAAACCGCTCGGCACGGAAATTCCTCGTTTCTTCATCATATCCGCAGGTTCATCGAACGGTACAAAATACGCTCCGCTCTTTCTATAATTATCTTCCTTTTGCTTCTTCTTCTGATCGGATGTTCCAGCAAGCTTTTGCCTGTATTACGAATTGATCTCAGTTTTTTAAAAGTTCGGGAATCGTGGTGCTTACATTATTGGATCTTTTCCGTGGCAGAGAATGGCTATACAATCTGCTTCACATACGTCTTCCATGCCAGTACATGGCATGTCGACCGTGTGTGGATCTTGGTATGTGCCTGCTGCTCGTGAGACAAGTGCATTCGTTTTTGAGTTCTCGGCTGGATGTGCGTTGACGGGAACAAGGTGTAATGCTAAGATAGCAGCATATTGGGCTGCTAGCAGGAGTTGCATCTTGATTGCGCAAAGTGAGAAGAAGGACAAGTTTAAGTAGTGATGATTGGGTAATGAAAGAGTAGAAAAAAGTGAGTGATGTTCGAATTGTTAGATGGGATTGAAAGAGAAATCTAAGAGAGTATATACACAATCTTTATATTTTAGATTGCATATTTTTTGATATAGGAGCAATGCCACAGCAGAAAGGACTTCCTTGATCATCCTTCGCGAAACGTGAAACATCGAAATTCAAAGTTATTGAAAATAGGAATCCTATTCTTACTGTATCACTACGTAAAACAAAAAAGGATTTATTCAGCGCCGAAGAACTACCCAGCACTACTCTTGAAGCAGGCATAATTCACGATGGTGGGGAGGCTGAAAATGTTGCCGAATTAATCTTAGGTCACCTTACTTGCGACCGCCAATCGATCCTTTGCTGACCACCACATATAAGCCACAGGAACTCGAACCTAGTCCTAAATTACAGCCAACCACAGTGATTAGAAATTCAACAGTGCCTAATGATGTCACCAGTTGATGTAAAAACGCTTTTTTACGCCCCACGTCTACTTGGGCTGAATGGTCACTTGGGGGACAAGAAGGATGAATATTTTGTCCCCCTAAATCCTTTACACTATTTGATCGAATCAACGGTATGTTGATCTTGCAAACTCTAGCGTCTGTGATTAATGAGGATTTTCATCCTTTGTTTTTGAAACGGGCTATGTTTATGTGAGAAATCTAATTTTAATACATGAATCAATTTTGATCACTCAGTCTTTTTCCGACCAAGTCCGCAGACTCAGTTGAAATAGATAAAAGACCCGAGTGTTTGCTGTTCAAATCAACTCTCAACAACATTCTCATCTTCTTTCGATTATCCAGCATCTACTCTCGTCAAAATCGCTTCTTCATCATGCATTCTTCATTTCTCCTCCTCCTAGCTTCAACAGCTTCGGTACTCTCAGCTCCTCGCCCATCAACAGAACTTGAAACTCGAACGCAATTCAAAGGCAAAGATGGAATGGTAATTAACATTGATGATGCTCCAGCTGGAAAGACCGAGAAACGCAATCCCCAGACTTTCAAGAGCAAGGATGGTTTCGCCGTGACCATCTCCGATGCTACTCCTGGAAGCGACAAGCGTGAGAGCATTGAGGCACGATCTTCTGATTATGTATCATCCTGTGGGCCAACTTCTGGGTGGATCCCAATTGAAGATTCACAATCGCCTTCTACTGGAATATGGCCCTTCCAGAAAGAGGGAACATGGTACTGGTAAGTATCTCCTTCATCTGGAGTCTAAACCCACTGCTAAACTAAACTCAAAGGGGATACAAAAATACAGTGACTGGTTTCTGCAACGGTGTTGCGGCAGACTATGATGGCAACCCATTTAACATCGCACCCGGAAAAGTGCTTTCAAGTACTCGAACATGGCAATTTGAGCTGGAAGGCAATGGCCGCAGAGTTGGACTCAAGAACTTTGTCTCTGGGCACATTGAATGTAAGCGAAAGAAAATCTGGACTGAACACGACAGGACTAACTATTTCCAGTTGAAATCCACAACAAGAGCAAAGACAACCACGTCCCTGACAAGGATAAGTGCATCGAGTACATGATGAAGATGGCTGCGACCGACTCTAGCTGCTACGGATCAAACAACAAAGATACCAAGGGAGGAACTTGGCAGAGTAAGTGATCCCATCGAGCACTCTCGAAAAAAAAAGGACTAACTGAAACAAACAGTTGGAGCGGATAAGATAAGTTACCACGCTCTCCCAGCGAAGGATTAAGTGGCTTTCAGCTGTCTCGGGGTTTTGTGTGGCACTGCATAGGATAAGTCATCTTTGTATTTTGGCGCTCTGTATTTTACATTGTTGTTGGTTGAGTAAATTAAGGTAGAACCTCCAAGAAAAACCTGAAGTCTTGTCCGAAGTAAAACCTATCATTTGAAAGGTATATGGCGTTGTCAAGTTAGAAATAAGGTTCTATACGTAGATACTCCGTACCCCACGACCCCGCGATCACGATCGATTGCTGATCCCTTAGGAACACCTAGAAATTGCCGGGTTACAAGTAATGCCTTCGTCAGCGAATGAGAGGTTGTTTTTGTTTCACAGGTACGACTAACTTTGCGGCTCAGTGATCCTTTATTATGCTTATGCTTATGCTTCCTACGGGATCCTAAAAATAAGCAATTGTGGCAGTGACATCACTGAAGCGAAAAAGGGTGTGGGGTCGCAAACGCCTACCACCTTGATATTAAATACCTAGCCCAGCCCTCAACTCTTCTCCCTTATCAACATCACTCTCCTCGAACAAGCCAGCGCACAGTCACACCTATCCGCTGAATTGATACGACTGACCATGTCAAGCATTCCATTATTTTGCACGGCGAACATCCCACTCGAGGTACGTAAAAAAGAGATGACTTTGTAAACTACTAATATTCGTTTGCTAGCTCATCAAAGAGTTTGTCGTCGAATCCCAAAAACCAGAAGGCACAAGAAACAACTGGAGTCTCATTCGAGATGCCTCACAAGATGAGTTCGACAAAGAGACAATCGGTCCACTCGAACCATTTCAAAGCGGATTTCTCACCTCAACAATCGACGAATTGAAAGCCTTCGTCAAGGGCATCCCCGAAGAGCATCAAGAGACCATAGCAACATCCACATTCGTCGTGCTCGATGAAAGAAGCACACGTGACAAAACTGTTGCAATTCACCATTGGACCAGAGAAACCCCAGATGATGTCGATGAAAGTCTCGACTTTGATGATTGGCCCACCATCGAGTCATGGAAGGAGTGGAGAGTGCCGTTTTCAAGTGCGGCTTTGGTCGCTTCCCGTTTGGAGAATGATGTTTATGATCGGATCAAGAAGGAAGGGGGGTTTTCGGGGAAGGGTGATGAGCATGTTGATAAGGAGGGGGTGCTTCAACTTCCTTCTCTGAAGATGAAGGATTTTGACTTCTTGGATGATGAGGGTTGGCCGGTTTCTGATGATTAAAGGGCTAGAAGGATTTTACCAATCGTAGGCTAAGGTTGGGAAGTTGAATTACTTTGCTGTGGAGCTAGCCGAAAAAGCATCGAGACAACCAGACTCACAGCTACTCAGGCAAAATACAGAATCTTAGACTATCAGACCGTCTCCAAGTGATGCGGCTACCCTCACAACTCCTAAGTTACCAATGAACGAAACGTGAGCAAAAAACCAGGAACTATGTCCAACAAATGGGCCAGGTGACTGTAAACTGTAAGAAATTCGAGCTTGGTACACCTACTCGTGCCAGTAATGCGGAAAAAGACCAGAACAAGTTAGATCCCCGAGAATGTTTAGCGGAACTGACGAGGAGAAAAGCGATTGGCGTCCCTTATTACTCAAATACACAAAGGCCAACATATGTAGATTTCTTCAACTTATCCATCCGATATTCCCACGAGAAGAAGTACGGCCAAAAAGAAAACGGAAACCATGTCCCCAAAACATACATAACCCAACACCAAAACGCCCTCTCCCTAATCCAAAGCACCTTCACCCCTCCCCTCATCAACTTCCCCACAATCTCCTCTCTAAAACTCATCTCACTCCATCTCTCCAAAAACTTCGCCTCAATTGGCTTAAATATACTATCCTCTTTTAACTGCGTCCGCTTAGGAAGCATATTAGACTTAGTATTTCTAGTCTGGATATTTATAACCTTTACTCTAAAAGGTATAAGTTATACCCTTATATCCTCGTTATAGGTGTATAGAGTAGCTTTTCTACTTCTACGTACGCTGCTTCTATCTACTCTCTCTTCTTCGAGATTTATATCTCCTCTTCTATAAACTATAGTAATAGTAAAAACAGTAATAACGGCAACTATGCTGTACTAATCGGTCCTCTAAACGATTATTTGAAAGATTATCTAAATAAAAACCTATTATATTCTCTCGGCTGTACTACTTAAGGTACGAAATAAATAGGAAATTATAGACATCTTTTTTAAAGAAAAGAAAGTAGTCTAAGCTAAATAGCCGGGCTATAACCTAGAGTGGTAACACTATTAGGCCGAGTTACACTTCTAGATAATATATTATAAGTTTATATTTAAGTGCTTTAAATAATATAGTATTTCTAATATTTTACTAGTTAAGTATAAACGGGATAGTGAGTTCTCTAGTAGTAAAGAGCTACTTAGAGGTCTAATCCGAAGCCTATCTAATATCTCCTCTTATCTTTAACTATAATAACTACTACTACTATAATAAGTCCTCTAAACCTAGCTATACTATTCTTAAGGCTACTCTTCTTATAGCTATCTCTAAGCCTACTATCTAGGCTACTCTTAAGTTTATTCTCTAGCCTACTTCTATTATAGACTAGTTCTACTTCTTATAGAAATAAATTAAAAGCTCTAATAGTAATTAGTATAAATATAAAAAGAGATTACTAAGATTAAAATTAGCTAATAAAACTCGAAAAATAATAAATATAAACTCTCTCTCTCTTTAACTTGCTATTAATCTAATAATATCTACTTACTAGCTCTTTAGTACTAAAGCCTTCTAAGCTAAAAACTTCTATAGAGAAGTAAAAGCGACTCGTAGAGAAGAAGAAATTAATTAAGACAGATAAGGAATATAACCTCTATCTCGAGGTTATTAATCTCGCTCTACTAGTGTTTTAGCTTTCTCTGCCTTAGTTAGCCTAGTACTTAGAATAGAATAGACTACTTACCTAGGTAAGAATAGAAGAGGCTAGGCTAGATTAGGATTAAGGCTAGGCTAAGTTTAGTAGGCTAGGTACTCTAACTATAATAGAAGTAGCTAGGAAAGTTCTAAAAACAGAATAGGAGTAGCTAAGTAGATAAAAAAAGAAGGCTAGGCTAGAGTAGAATTAGAAAGATAACTCTCTAATTAGAACCTAGACTCTCTTTTCTATCTAAGACTCTCTTTTCTACTCGCTTTCTAGATATTAAGCGAAATTAGTAACCTAGACTCTCTTTTCTACCTACCTTCTAGGCTTTAAGCGAAATTAACTAGCTTAACTCTTCCTATTCTAGCCTCTCTATTTAGTAAGGAAAAGTAAGTAAGTACTATAGAATAGAAGTAGCTAGGAAAGCTAGAATTTAAGAATAGAAGAAGACGGGATAGCTTTAAAATAGAGATAGGAAGGAGAAGAAGCGTTAAGATAAGATAGAATAATAGATTAGATAGAGAAACCTAAAACACTACGCTCTACTAGGCTTCTATATTTGGAGTTTAGCTAACTAATATCTCTATTTCTCTACTAATAGAGACATCTACTAAAGACTACTCTTAAAGGAATTAGAAGCCTAGTATAGTCGATAGTAGTATTATAATAAAATACTATAGTATTTTAGATTAATATATTATTATAATATCCTAGTAGTACGTATCTAAATACGCTATAATACGATCGTAATATCGTGATATTATATAGTATATCTTTTAATAACTCGTAAATACTAAAACCTACTTTTTCTCAAAATAAGGCTATTTATACTTTTTCTATATACTCTTACTTATTAGACTAAAATAATTTTTATTTATCGATTTAGTTAATATTTACTTATAACTAAAGAGTAAAACTTAGTAGAATTTAATATACTAGTTTATAATATTCTAGCTAGTAATCTAACGTTATTATCGTCGAATTAGTACTTAGTATTAAGAGATTTCTAGATATGTTTTTATCTTATATAAACTATCTTTTTAATCTTATAATATTTAGGTTAATTTAAGAGCTATTTATATAATTCTTTTTTTAAAATACTCTATTTAAATAGATCTATAATTCCAGCTATTTAACTATATATTTTTTATATTATATATTATAATATATAAAGCTAAAATAAAAGGCTAAAAAGAAGTAGAGTAAAATCCGAGGTAAAAAGCTTAAATATTATAGCTTAGTAATACTATAATATTATTATAATATCGATTAAAATACTAATAATATAAAGGATAATATTATTAGATATCGTAGTATTTAAATAGTATAAATAGTACGTATTAAAGTAGGTTTCTAATAATATATCGTAGTAGTATAATATTCTAAATACTATCGACTATACTACGGAAGCCTAAGACGCTTAAGAGTAGAAAGACTAGCGCTCTATCTCTAATAACTATATTATTAATAATAGTAAACCCTGAAACCCTAGTTACTTCTTTAACTTCTAGTAGTGATTCTACTGCTCTTATTATTACGGATAGCGGTAATCCTTTAGCGAAGGGGGAGCTAAAGGAGCTAAGTGGATCTTCGTAATTCATAAGCTCTTTTCCTTTTCTTTTTTGCTTCTCTCATTACCTTTAAAGGTTCTATTACTCTAAAGTAATCCTCTGTTTTCTTTTCATCTCTTTACTACCTTTGAAGGCTTCATTACCTCAAAGTAGTACTTTTTGTACCTCTGTTTTTTTTTGTCCTTATAGCCTTTTTGAAGGCAAAATTACTCCAAAGTAATCAATACATGAATAGGGGAGAGGATGTAGTTACGAATATGAAATGGTTCCCACCAATGACTCGCCTCGTGAAATCAATTTTGTGTGACTCTGAATCAAGTATACCTTACTGCACTCGTCGTAGATTTCCATGGTGTGGTTAGGATGGAGAATCGACTCCGGACTCTCGTGTTTCTCTATTGCATCCCCCAATGCTGCCCGGAGCTCCTCGATGTTATCGTATGTGGGATCGTCCAGTCTTACTCTTCTGAAGGCATCGGGATCTCTGTCTACAGGGGCGCGGAAGATGGCTCGTTGCCTGTCTTACCCAGCTTGGGTCAGGCCGAGGAATTTGAATAGGAGGTATTCCTGGCTATACAATCCGTTCGCCTCTACAACTGGTGCTGTCATTCTGTTAGTGTTGGATCATGTTGTATATCATTATGGTCGCGAGGGGAGGGAGTCACCGAGAGCGTAATGAATGTTGATTTGCGACAAAGGTCTGTTTAGGAATAAATGTTCTATGGCGTCTTGGAAATTGCGGCAGACGAAGCGGTGGGACATCCATAGTTCGTCGACGGAGGATTGTGTGTGGCATTGTTTGAGGATCTTGGTACAGATCTCTGGAGGTAAGGAGGGGCAGAGGTTTGTAGGCATCGTGATTAATTCTAGATAAATAGATGGTGTTGACGTTAATGTACAGTACCCCGCGGACTGGCGGCAAGCCCCACTACATCTGTCTCTTTGATTTACCCCTACAAAACAGCTACAACTTCCAATTGCTCTCCCTAAATCAACATCAAAATGGAACCGAGAACCAGAAATCGCACCACCGGCTGATATTCCCAGCACTTTCAACACGGTGATAGTCTTGAAGAAAGGCTTCAAAATGCTAAAAATAGGCATCATGTTATGTTAATCTGGACGGGAACTTGTAAGCCAGGCATAACAATAGCCCGCTCTCCCCAAAACACCAAACCAACAGGCTGCGCCCCAATGTAAATGTAGATTCACACCATCAACAACTCAAAGTGTCGCACCTGGAGGAGAATAGGACTGCCGACTGCACTCAATTCAACCCTCAAGAGTAAAATCTACTCGAACATCAAAATGGCTTCCAAAAAGAGCATCTCCAAAAAGGCAGCGGCCGACCCCCCTCCCAGCATCTATCGAGATGCCCCCGACTACGCGGAAACGGCTTCAATGTCCTCGGCCGTCCTTCTGGACGAGGTGGGATCAGAATCATTCCCAGACGAGGACCTTCCAGCATATGAAGACACGCCTTCATCCTCTGCCCTTCTTGCACCTTCGACCGAAGGACCAAGCAGAAACACCATCAACGGTATCCTCTATCGCCCCGATTAGTATGGCCACCTCAACCCAATGCGCTCGTATCCATGCTAACAACCCTCATACAGCCTCCCTCCAGACCCCATCTTTTCTAGCCACGATAAAAGCCGATCTGAATACCGTACCAACCTCCCCAACTATTCCACCGAACCGGGTGCTTTGACGTCTCTGATCAAGGAGCAAGCCAGATACCCTCCAGGATATTATGTTCAAATCAAAGGGACGCACACGCAGGCTTCACGCCGGAATAACAAGGATGAGAGGAGCACAATCACAGATTTCAATTACAAGCTCAGTTTAGCCGACATGATTGTGCCAAAAAACTGCATCGTTGGAGCGACTCCGGGCGAGTTGGAATTCCTACCCGAGAACAAAAGAGGCTATCGAGGAACGAGATTTCCGTCTCTGAGTCCAGCCGTGGGACCGATCGATGGTGTGGATTATTTGACTGCCTGGTGCGAAGATTATGTTGCAAATCCCAGCTCCATCAAGTCTTTCACCCTCAAGCGTGAGGTACGATGGCATATGACGGAAAGACTGGAGAGATTACTTCGTGCTGCCGTTTCGGAAACGAATTATCGAGGCCATGTCTCCGTCGCATTCCCTACCACTCACACCAGCCTGATCGTCTACTCACCAGGTAAAATCAATCAATGGCGAATGACAACTTGGATCCGCTGGGTCTTCTATCTTTCTTGCCTCTGGATCATCGCCTGGCCTGTTCTTTTCCTCATCACATCTCGTTATGAGGTCGTCAAATCAGTGTGGTACTATGGGTCTGATGAATTAACTCCAGACCGAGAACGTTCTAGGATGGAGGAGATCGATTGGTATCAGAAATGGCATGTGGCGATCAAGAGAGCTGCCCTTTCGAGGATGGGAGAACGGGATATGGTTCTCACTGAGGACTATTTGCAGGCGAGTATCGCAGCGGAGCAACGGAGTCTTCTGAATGGAGGAATCCCCCCAGCTCCTGTTGCTAATACCGGGAATGCGATTGCTGATGGGGCTCTCAATCTGCTTGGTCATGGAATACGGGTCGCATCAGAGATCAACCAGTCGGTTGGATGGGGTTATGATTGTTGATTGTTTTCTTTGCTTTTATTTTTCTCGTTGGTTAATTGAATAGAGCAAGGAGTTTTGGAAATCGGGCTTCTTTTTTTTGGTTCTTCTTTCTCGGTTGGATATTATCTACTGGTCTGCTCGGTGGTTTTCAGTTCTAGGTTGTCCCCTGGAGAAGCCAACTTGACAATCAAATGATATTCCCTTCCCATTCGAGCGTTCAATGACCTACTATACCTTCTAAAGGTAAAGCTTATACTTTGATGATACTTACGCATCTCAAGCCGAACACGCTCTGGGCATGTGAAAAGAGTATACCATGAAGTTTTCAATTCTCATCTTTGATTGGTGGATGGTTGAAAAGTGACTTTCTCGAGATATCGATTCATTCGTCGTGACTAGGTTGTTTCGACACCTGTTTCGATTCCCTGTTTCTCCTGCGCAACATTAGTGGTTCACCATTTTCCCCGCATCTAGTGTCGCCTTTCAGGGGGTGGCCATGGGAGATCACAGCCTCGGTGCGGTCCGTGTCATGCAGGTGGACGAAACAGGACGGCGTGATGCTTTCTTGCGAGATTTCATCTTGTGTTGCCTCGAGCCTCTTCGTCTCTTTGAGTAGAAATATTTGAGAGCTGCCACTTGACACCTGTCACCTTATGTATCTATCATTATCTGTATCTACCTCTACAATTTTCCCCTCCTACAAATGATACAGTCCTTCCGGTAACCTTGCGCGAAAAGGTTCAGCTCACATGCGTCCCCAATCACCTCCTGAATCCAAGGACAAGGACGAGCAGCACCTCTTAGAGAATGGCCACCATGGCATCCTCGAGTCCCCTCCCTCCTCAAATCCCTCCTCAATGACCTTCAGCATCGCAAAATCCTTCCTGGAAATCCTCAAACCCTCCTTCCTAAAACGCGGACCGCGCAAACCACTTACTCCCACTTCGTACCTCGATGGCCTCCGTGGATTCGCAGCCTTCCTAGTCTATTGGCAACACAACCAGGCATGGGCGCGTATAGGTGTGCCCACAGATGCGAATTTCATCTTCCAGAATGTATGGGGATATAACCACCAGTATTACTTCGCCTGTCTTCCCGGGATCCGGACTTTCTTCTCGGGGGGCAATTTCGCGGTTGCGGTTTTTTATGTTATAAGTGGTTATGTCCTAACCACAAAACCACTGTCTTATATCCATACGGGGAGATTCCAGAAATGCTCCGACAACATAGCTTCCGCCCTATTCCGTCGTTGGCTGCGGCTCTTTTTACCTGCGATCGGTATAACCTTTCTTTATATAAGTAGTTGGCATATCCTTGGATTTTGGACGGCGTATCCGGCACACAAACCGACTTATTGGCAGGAGATTAAGTTCTTCTATCGGTTGATGATGAATTATGGTTTTATTTTTGGGGCGGGAGGACTGGCGATTAGTACGTGGTTGTTTCAGTATAATTTCCATCTGTGGAGCGTGCCGATGGAGTTTAGGGGGAGTATTGTTGCTTTCACATGTGTTGTTGCTTTTGCGAGGTGTACGGGGGGGATGAGGATTGTTTGTGAGTACATACTTTTCTTTCTCTCTTATTTTCTCGGAGATTTTTGGGGGTTCTGGGGGTTTTCTGGTATTTATCTGGCTCCCGCAGAACTTGGCAGAAAGAGGGGCAGTTCTTATTGGGAAGAGGGGTTGATGGAAATCATCACTAACATATCATCCAACAGCTACCCTCATCGTACTTTGCTACTTCCTCTATGTCATTGACGGCTGGGCATACGCATGCTTCCTCTCCGGCATGCTCCTCGCCGACCTCCACCAACACACTACCCACAATACCCTTCCCTTCTCGAAACTCGTCGCAAAGATTCAACCCCATAAAACTACAATCGCATATGTCGCTCTTGCGATCAGCATATACCTCTCCGGCGTTCCCACATTCAATGACGCTGTGAATATATTGCAAGACTCCCCCGGGTGGTACTATCTCTCCCTCCTTCGTTCGGGGGCCATTGCGGAATACAAATGGTTCTACCTCTTCTGGGCGTCCTCCATTTTTCTTCTTGCTCTGCCTCACATACACTGGCTTAAATCCTTCTTCGAGACACGATTCTGCCAATACCTGGGACGGATATCATACTCCCTTTATCTCTGCCATGGACCAATACTTTGGGTGTTTGCAGATAGGGTGTATGCAGCTGTAGGATGGGATCGCAAGGGGGATTTGCTGAACTGGATGAACTTATTTCCGCTAGGTCAAGGGGGGATTTTTGGGTTGGAACTGGCGTTTTTGCTGCCGCATTTGGTTATTTTGCCGGTTACGCTTTGGGTTAGTGAGGTTGCTACGGGGTTGATTGATGGGCCTAGTGTGAGGTTTACTTATTGGTTTTATGGGAGCTGTACTGGTGGGAAGGTTTAGGGGTTTTATATTTTTAGTTTCAGGGAATATATATGTTTATTCTTGATGGGTGGGGAGAGGTTGTGATGTTCTCCCTTTCTTTTTTTCGGGTTTTGGTATTTCCATCCTTAGTTCGTGATTTTAATTTTTTTCGTTGGGCTTAGGGCTCTTGTAACTCGTGGGGCGTCTCGAACTCTCACTCATCGAATATGATTTCAAGAGAAGCCAGTGTGAGAACAAAATACTCTACTACTCATTACTACTCAAGTACTACTTAAGTACTAATTAAGTAGAGTAGTTACTTAAGACTACTCGAGTAGTACTCGAGTAGTCTATAGATAGAAACAACTTATAGTAAATATACTAAAACACTACTATTATAAAAAAGTATCTCTTTAATACTAAATAGTTTACTCTATTAACTTTTTTTTTCTCTTTTTCTTTTTCATTAATAAAGGAATTATAGGAATTCTTAACTAAGTTCTCCGCTAGACTGGATATTATAATAAGGTATCCTCTGAGCCTCCGATCCCTCGGCCTAGATCGGTCCGAGTCGGTCCGTACTACTCGGGTAGTACTCAAATAGTATTAAGTAGGGCAGTTACTACTCTACTCTACTCATTCTCACTTCTTTCTTCTACAAACTTTCATCTCTCACAGTTCCTACGAATCCAATACCAAGTTTGGTCGTTGTTTCCTGGGTCATTCTTGGTTGTTCCTCCGCTATCATTCTATGTTATTGCACGGAAGTCTGTTCTATTAATGGACCTCACTTCTCATCTCCCTAGTTTGGTTTCATTTGGGCTTGCTGATTGGGATCAACTGGGCTCACATTTTCAACTTGATTCTAGGCGGAGAATTGTGAATTTACGACGGAATATAACGTTTACTTTGCTTTCGCATTCTTGTGGCTTGTTTTTCGCGAATTCTTTCAAGTCAGTCCGTCCCATTTTGTTGTTTAGTCATATCTTACAGCTTCTCGCGTATCCCGCTTCCTAATATGTTCCCACGTAAAGCCGAGTGTTTTTGGTTTCCCATCTTAGCCTAGCCTGGAGGTCAGGCTAGGATAAGCTAAGGAAAATGTCCAGGACTATAGGAAGACTACGTAAACTTATTATAATCTAATGGGGCGACGAAGAAGTAGTGTGAAGAAGAACGCTGAGAGCGAGGGTTTTTTCTTCTTCTCTTCTACTTGTTTTGAAGACGGGCGGAGTAATATCTAATTGGCTAGGTTCGAATGATTGGTAAATTCAGCCATCACTTTCTCGTGCCAATTAGATCAATCCATGAATAGCAGCGGAAGCATAGGACGCGTACTGCGATGAGGTTGCGTTCATCCGAATAATTGAAGCTCTAAAAAACTCGTTCCCTCGTCGGGATTTCAGGTCGGAACCCTGGGATTGGTCTAGGCCACTGGTCTCGACTCCCTTTGCGAGCTTGTTTGGAAAGAGACGATATCGCTCTTATCGTCGATTTCTTCTCTTAATTACTTTCACTAATTTTCAAGGGGGGGTCTCTCTAGTTTGCTAAATGTGACATGACGCTTTGAGAACAACCGTCTGTTACACAAAGTCATGCATTGCCCCCAAAATTCATTTTCTTCAAACTCAACATTCACCATTTCACTTCAACCCAGAGCCAGAACAAAACATTCACAGTCCAACAAATATTTTCCATCAAATCGTCAATATGGTCGCCATCTCATCTCCGCTCGCTATTGCCTTCACGGCTGTTGCAGTCAATGCTGCGCCCTCACTTGAAGCCCGTCAAAAAGATGCTCAAGTGCGAGCAAACACCAATATCTGGCAAAGTGGTAATTGTCAATTCCCGCCAGCATCAGATACATGATAGATGTCCGGGTCTTCTGGTGAAGCTTTTCATGACCGATCATTCAAAAAAACATCAGGGTTTTCTTCAACACGCTTACCTTAGTTCAATAAAACTTTACACTAACTCAAACCCCAGTCAATTCTAGTAGTATCGGTTTACTTCAAAACGGGATTTCACGTGTTGGATATTTTGTTTCAGTGCTCGAGATATCGTTCGAAAACCATTAAACTTGTGCTAGATCAATTATCGTTACATAATAGAACAGAATAATAACATCATCACGTCATTTCGACATAAACAGCAAAAGCGCCCCCCACCTTCTCTCAATCAACACGCCTTTACCTACTTTCCAAACTCCTCACACTTCTCTCCTCCACTGGATCTAGACCCCCTGGCCCTTCACTCCCATGAATTCCGTTATATCCATAATCTCGGCTTCTCTTCCTTTGTCTCTCTCCTGCTTTCTGTCGAAATCCTTCCCTCAAACCGCTATCTCGAAACTCTTCCATTCCTTGCTCCCTGACAGCACGCATTCTTGCTTCTTCTTCCTTATCGTGAACACCCTTTGCAATTCCTTGATTGACAGTTCCACGCAGAGCTTCGGATGCACCTCGAATACCTCGGATTGCACCACCGATACTTGTACGGTTAGGCTTCGTATTTGTTGATGGCTGCGAAGCTGTGTGGGTGTAGTGAGACGAAGATGGAGCGGACGGATGAACTCCTGGGGCAGGAGATATATTGCTAGCATTTGGGTTTAAATATGGTTGGCTTGGAGTTGGTGAAAGGGGAGTGACAATTTCCGTTTCCGGGTCGTTGTCTTGGTATCCTGTATGTCCTTTTCCAACATATGGAGGATATCCCTGATGCAGCTGACTATGACCCGCCAATCGCGAATCATATCCTTGGTTCGGACTGGTCGTATCAGTTGGCACAAAGCTTTGTCTTGTTGGTGAGTTTTGATACTCTGATCTATCCGGATAGCTTTGTGCTTGAATTGGAGATGTATCCTCCATCTCGTAATTTGAAACGTTCCGCATTTCTGATCGAGGCGGAATCTGTCTCCCAGCTTCTGTTTGATCTTTCCGGGGAACTGGTGGTGGAGCACCTTCTGGAATGTAGTTCGCTTGCGGATATGCTGCTTGGTTCGAATTTGTTGGTGGTAGGCCAAAAGCGTGAGGTTGTGATGCCGCTGAATTTCGTTCTGAGGAGGGCACACGTGCCATATTTGGTGAATGCTGTTGTTGGGTCTGTTGTTGGGTCTGTTGTTGAAGAGGTGATGACAGTCCTCCGTGGGGTTGAGTTTGGGCATTCTGTGGAGAAAGGTTCTGCGAGTATGATTGAGGTTGTGAATGTTGATTGTTTTGGCCCTGTACTAGATTCGGGGTAAGTGTTCCAGAATTTGACTGCTTTGGAAGTGCATTTTGACTCGGGTTGTTCAATGTCATCTCGGTTGACTGGGTTGGGGGATCGGTATGAGGGTTGTAAGGATGCGAGGACGTATGGGTCGTGCCATCTGGGGCAACGGTTGTCGTTGCTATCAGAAGAGAGTCAGCTTGGGTCATATCGAAAACTGCTATCTAACCTACTAGTCGTGGTTGTAGTAGTTGTCGTCACAGTTGTTCCAGGAGCTTGCCCTTGATTTTGGTGGTTCTGGGTGGGAAGTTGTTCCTTGGGCCTGGAATCGGCTGTTGATGAGTTACTGTTGGAATAATATGCGGAATCTTGGTAACTTTGATCAGTGCTGGAATGATTCGAGTTCCTAGGTGGGTTGTTGCTGGATGAAGCTGTTGAGTTGGCGGTCGTGGCTGGCACGTCCAATTTGGCCTTTTCTTTGTGTTTGAAGAGTCCCATTTTCGTTTCGCTTCTCTCTTTCCGTAATGGCATTTATTTGAAGGGGGGTTGAAGTAAGATGGAGGTAATGATAAGTGAAAATAACACGGCAGGGAATGGCAGGCGAAGGAGGGGTTGATGTGGCTGAGGAATTCGATGACGTAGTCGACCAAGTCAAAAACGATCGACCAAGTTTTAGGGGGTGGCTTGCCGAAATAACAAGGAATTTCACCCCGTCATTTTACTTTTAGTAATTGTCATCCCAATAAGTTTCACTGGTACTGCGTAGGCTGTAGATCAAGATCAATCCGGTCATGAAAACTTGTAAATCTAACATGTTAAACACTCAATATGAGAGCTTAAGCGAAGCAAGCAATCCTTCATTTGCTTCACTTCCTCAACTTCTAAGATACCACCTCGGGGTCAATTTCTGTGGCAGGGACCGGTGCGTATTTATTGACCAGAAACAACACATCATTATATGCGCTGAGGACCATTCAGGTTAGCATTGAACGTCTCGTGGAAAGATTTGTAAACAGAAAGTAACCTACGTTTCGCCACCTGCATGGTGTGCCGATGCCCAGATGTTCATATAAAGGCAATACAGCCTATTCCAGTTATCAAACATTTCGACAGGCTCACTAACTCCAGCATTCTTCAAATACACTTCCCAAGTAGACCTCCTTATTCACAAACCGACGTCGTTCACACCGCCACATTCCGAGCTCCATTTCGTTGTGAGCATAGTATGCTCCGGCATCGAAAATATACACATCTCCAGTTTCGTAAGCATCCCGAGTCCCATTTTCTTGCGAGTCACTTCTGATAGAATGTTGCAGCATTTTGGTAGAGAACGACTGCCAGCTAGGGTCCCATCTACTTTTTGGTAAACTCTCGCTTTCATGAACAACAGACGAGATGTTGCCTACTCTACCGCTTGTGGGATTTCCCTTGATTTGTTGCCACGTGGAAGCCGGAGCAGTTGTTTGGGGATTTGCTGAGTTCGTATAACTTTGCTACACGAGAGCAAAATTGTACAGGATCTGGCATATCATTTGCCATCTCAATATACTCACACAAGAAGAAATACGTCTCTGGGGTAAATCTCTGGAAGTTTCCCCACGCGTAAGGTTCGGGTACGAACGAAGGCATCGTTTTGTATAACTCCATCATGGAATGGAATTCTCCTTCTAGCATCATTTTTCCTGACTTTTCGGTCGCACAATTAGAAACATCGCTACGGAGTTTCGTCTGCGGAAATTGTCGAGATTTGAGCGGTCACAGTCCAGTCTGAGGAACCACAGCTGTTAGCTTAAGTGTCGTCGTTCCCGGTGGAAATTCTGGTGGGATGTATCAGTTCAGTCCTCAGCTTCGTTGCAGCTTTGTGGGATTGGAAGTCTAACTCTTGATTACAGCCGGATCCACAGGGAAGTTTCCTTTGATCCTTGACTCGAGATTTGGTTCATGGGCAATAAGAGAGTAAACTGTAGTAGACCTCTTGGTGTTAAAGCTGAATCTTTCTTCTCAAGTTATCCACCAGACCAGAACTAGCCGCTAACCCAGTCAGATGACCGGCACTTACCTGTAGCCCATGATTGGCGGATACATTATGCAACCCCTTCTGCTTTTAATGGTTCTCATTCGCTCGTTGTTTGTATATTTTCTAAACAAATTTCTCTCAAAATGTGCCAAATACTCTTTTATTTTAACCTATTGCGTTTATCCCTTCATATTCGAAGGTCTTTCTTGATAAGTTTTAGTTCTAAATTACCAACTCTCGGGCACCACTAGGGTCTCTAGAGAAGTTGAATTGTCAACTCAATTATCAAAACAATGAAAAACAAAACGTCTTTTGGTTTACGATTAAGAGTTGATAAGCACCAACTTCCTACCTACAATATTTTCTAGGCTAGGTGGCAAGACTCACTTTGCCTATCCATGGTCAAGGTGTGTTAGTGGGGTTTTCGTACCTGCCTATATAGCTCGTTGTTCCAGCTATCTAGGGCAATTCAAAGTAATTACCGGACCAAATATACGACCAATACAAAGAACGACCGCTTGCACTGAAGTGTAACAGAACATATGTTTCCATTCTATGGGAATTGAAGCTTTCCCATTCGCAAACAATTCTTGGATACAGCCCGAGTCTTCTTCCCAGCGTCCACAGATCTCCACTTCTTCCCCCAGGAAACGGTGTAGTCGTCAACAGTAACCGGCGGACAAGATGTATGACCTTTCAATATTGTGATGACTAGATTATCTAGAACGGTATGGCCATAGTTGTTGGTATAAAGCTTCGCCGAAAACCTGATGTTGTTGACTATGGCATCGAGAATATTGCTACATATCTTCGAGCCGTTGAGATAGGTTATGGCAAGATAGTAGGGATAAAGACCTAGTGTGGCGAAATCCTCATAAGTAACTGGATCTAGATCGCTTCCTCTTTCCTTGCGGTGATGCTAAAACTAAAAGCCTCTAGAATGACCTGTGTTTTGGCGCGTTTCGTGTTCCTGGCTATTTGGGACATTGCCATTGGCAAATCTTCCATTTTAATGTTACTGAAAGAGTTTGTCTCTGAAGCGCGCTGGAGTTTCTCGTCCAGGCATCGGCTTAGGAAAGCCTCTGCCCATCGTGGCCAATTATTTCCGTTGATCATGTCCATTTCTCCAGCTTCCCGCCAAGGTACCTTCATCCTATCCTACAGGACGTGGATAACAATATGGATAGACCACATGCAGAGTGTCAATGGGAATGATCCATGGTGTTTATCAGACATTGGAGCAGCTGGAGTCGCTGGTTTTTTTGCCAAAGTACAGACCAAATCACACGCTCGATTGCCACGAATAATGAATATAACACAATGCTTTTCTGATTCTAATCCGCACCTTTTCCAAAACCTACAGACCCGTGACTCCTTGCTCCATTTAAACCAATAATCACGAACCCATCAATCGAGGCCCCTCTCTCCCATATAAATTATAATCCCAAGCCCCCAATCAAGGCCCATCACTCCCGTTCGTCAAATCCTCCGATTCAGTCTTCGAAAGTACCTGCAAAGCCTGCCTCCCCATCTCCTCCCGTTCCAACGTCAACTCCTTCACAAACAGCGTAGAGATCAACCCAATTCCGGACAACACCGTCGCAAAAACCCAAATGAGTCTAACGGGACCCGCGTAGAGATGTAGAAGTTTGCTTTTAATCTCCGGCGAAATATCGAGGGTATTAATCATGGTGATGAACGACACTGCATCCTTAGCATGGGGTAAGGAGACATTGGGAGGGAGTTCTATCCTCTTTGCAGCGCGGGTGTATTCGTTTGCGAAGATGGACGAACCAAGCGCGACACCCACAAGAGCCCCAACGGCACGAAAGAAGACTTGCATACCCATCGCGGTTCCAGCATCGTCAACTGACATGGCGGCTTGGGGGGGGATAGCCAAAGCTGAGAGGAGGAAACCGCTTCCTATTCCCGGGGCAACTTGGACAACACTATAAACAGCCTTGCTGCTATTGCTGGAGAGCAGTATCATAGTCCCAAAACCCACCGTGCATAGGAACCAACCAACCCAAAGAGTCCAAAGATAGCGTCTCGTTTTGTCGATCAAAACCGCGCAGATGACAGCAGAGGGTGTGAGGGTGAACATCAACGGGAAAGCGTCGATGGCGGATTGAAGAGGAGCATGTTGGATTGCGCCTTGAAAGTATAACACTAAATAATAAACCAGAACCCATATAAGGATCCCTTGAATGAATGAGCCGAAGAATGCCAGAGAACTTGTCCATGTTGCAAAGAGGCGATAGTTGAAGATGGGCTCCTTGGGGTGTTTCTCGTATCGAGCGAGAAGGGCCAAAAGAACCAACCCAAAAATCAAGGGGAATAGCGTCTGCCAGCTTGTCCAAGGGAACAGTTGACCGCCCCAGCAAAGAGCCAAGACGAAGGATGTCATTCCCCCCATGAGCAAGGCAATCCCGATGTAGTCTACTCGTTTGAGCTTGGACCGAACCGAAGATTCGTCGAACGCGAGTGTGAGGAAGAGTGTGATGAGGATCAAGGCAAGTCCCATCAAAGGAAGATTGATCCAGGCAATCCACTGCCAGGAGGCATATTCGGCAAGGACCCCTCCGATGATTGGCCCCAATATCGAGCCAGCAGCCCACATCAGACCCAAGATCCCGATGTAGAAGGGACGCTCTTTGAGGGTGGTGATGTCGGTCAAGATAACCTCGGCCAGTGCTTCGATGCCACCTCCACCCACTCCTTGTATGGTTCGTCCCGAGATGAGCATTTCGGCATTTTTGGCCAACCCCACTATGATGGATCCTACGCAAAAGAACAAGATGCAAAGGTAGAGAATGGCCTTTCGTCCCCAGATATCGCTCATGGCAGTGTGGACTGGTTGGAAGACGACCGAGGAGAGGAGGAAGGAGATGCCGGCCCAAAAGGCCTCCAACGAAGTCATATTGAGTTTTTCCGCCACAACCTGTCATTTCAAGCTATCAGCAAAAGAGCCCAACTGCAGCAGAAGGATACAACATACAGGGAGGGCGACAGCCAAGATTGTTGCATCGAGGGCACTGGTAAAGGCTACGACGGACAATGCAGTGAAAGCCAAAGCAAAATAGACACCATTCTTCCGGGATGGAGGTGGCTGTTGCAACACCGCTCCAAGTTCGGCCTTCCGGTTGGGATTGAGGTCTGCTCTTGCGTATGCTGGTGGTGCTGGTCGGATTTCGAGATCATCTGGTTCTGCTCCTTCAATGGCGCTGTTGTTGATGTTTCCAGCGGCAGCGTCTGGGGAGGCTTGGACGCTCATCTCAGATTGATTCTCCGTGGGAGCAAATGCGAGCCTTGTCGCGTTGCTATCTTCGGTTGCAGTAGACATATAACTATAACTCAATGACTCCAAAGAATAGCAATAACATGGAATGTGTACTGAAATGATGGGTAAAAGAGTTGATGTAGACCTACTGTATGATTCCCTTACTTTGCCCACGTGAGGTTCTATCTTGTATCCATGGTCAAGATAGAGTTGGTGATACTTCTCCAAAGGAAGGTGCGAAGTATGAAGTTCTCTGCGCTTGAGGGCAGTCGCGTTGCAGCGTTTTTGGCTCGAGGTTGAGTCTTTCGCGCTCCATGATGTTTTCCCTCCATCGCCCTAGATTCCTTGAGCCGGAGTTATTTGGAGTAATTAAGGAGATATGGCCTCTCGACCAATTCTCGCAATTGTTTGAGAAATAGAAAGAAGGGGAGGTGAGAGGGGAGAGGAGAGAGGAGAGAGGACGTGTTTTCGGTTCCCCACAAGTAAGCTCACCTCAACATCGGCCCGAATTTAGGCCGATCGTACTATCAGCCGAGGAAAGCGAGGATCAACCATCTATTCTATATCTCAAATAGAATGCATCGCTTGATTCACTATATCGGTAAATACTGTAAGGATGCCCAAAGCAGAAATTCACCTAAGTGCGAGCCAGTGGCACAGCCCACGGAGCACGGAGTACCTGGGACATTTGCTGATACCCAGGACACCTTCATGTTGAACCAAGTTTACCAACCTACCAACATATCCAACATTGCAACAACCACCTCGTTTCCTGACACCCGGAAACGAGGTCTTCTTGGCATTGTGGAAAACCTTCTTAAACACCCAAGTCAAGCCGCTGTGACATTCAAACCGAGAGCACTGACTCTAACAACATAAACCGACCCCTCGCGCTCTACCCCTCAAAGATGGCAAAATTAAACGATGAAAATACCAGCTACGACGTGATCATCGTAGGAGCAGGCATCTCCGGCATCAACGCCGCCTATCGAATCCAAACCGAGCTCCCAGGCGCAACATACACCATCATCGAAGCTCGCTCCGTCATAGGAGGAACCTGGGATAAATTCCGCTACCCAGGCATAAGAAGCGATTCCGACATGCACGTCTTTGGCTTCCAATGGAATCCCTATCGTGGCAAAGAATCAATCGCAGATGGCGTCGATATCTTAAATTACATCCGGGATTCGGCCGCTTTATACGGGAGCGATCAAAAAGTTGAATATAACCAGAAGCTTATCACCGCAAATTGGTCCACGGAGCAGCAATCTTGGAGTTTGTCACTTGAAAATGAAAAGGGGGAGAGGAGGGTGAATGGAAGGTTTCTGTTCTTTGGCACGGGGTATTACGATTACGATGAAGCTTTACCTACTTCAATCCCAGGGATCGAGAAGTTCCAAGGAAAGATCATACACCCCCAATTCTGGCCCCAAGATTACGACTACACCGGCAAGAAAATGGTCATTGTTGGCAGCGGAGCAACAGCAGTAACTCTCATCCCAAATCTCCTCAAAAAGGCATCACACGTCACGATGCTCCAACGAAGTCCAAGTTACGTCCTCACGCAAGAGTCTAAAGTTCCTACCACCAGCTGGATCACGAAACTTATCCCTGAGAGATGGAGATTTGTGTTGACCAGATACGAGATGTTGGTCCTCCCAACCCTCTTCCTGAAATTCTGCCGTACATTTCCCAACGCTGCCCGAAACTTCTTGATGAAAGGAGTCGTAAGCCAACTCCCCCCCAACATCCCTTCAGACCCTCATTTCGTGCCTTGGTACAACCCCTGGGAACAGCGCGTCTGCATCTCTCGCAACGGCGATTTCTTTGCCGCCTTGAAATCAGGAAACGCAGACGTCGTAACCGCCAAAATAAGCACCGTTACGAAAACCGGGCTCGAAGTCCACCCAGTAGGAAGTACCACTCCCCAAATTATCGACACGGATATCCTTATCACCGCGACGGGTCTGAAAATTAAAATCGCCGGTGGAGCAACCGTCACAATCGACGGTCAGCTACAAGATATTTCCAAACTCTACCTCTGGAAAGGAGTAATGCTTCAAAATCTCCCCAATCTCGGCTATGTAATCGGTTACGCCGCCGCATCTTGGACTTTAGGAGCGGACGCCTCAGCCTTCCACATTTGTAGAATCTTGAAGTATATGAAAGAGAAGGAATATACGAGTGTTGTCCCGAGAAAGGAGGAGGAGGTTAGGGAGATCCCGGTTATGCCGATCAGTTCTACGTATATGGAGAAGGGGAAGAGTTTGATGCCTAGATGTGGGGCGACGGCTCCGTGGCAACCGAGAGATAATTATTTGTATGATATCTGGGAGGCGCGGAGGGGAAATTTTGGGGCGCTTGAGTTTATATAATTAGTAGGGGGTTTCTTGTAGTTAGGCTTGTAGATACGAGTTGTTTTCACTTTATAGATATATTAACCTACATCATTTAGGACAATTAAGATGATTATACAGAAATATATTTGTTGAGGTGTCTTCATGTTCCAAGTCTTTAGTTCAATTTCACCTTACCCTAGGAATTTGGAACAAGCAGGTTTCTAGACACTTCTGTTGCCCATCGCGAACGAGTGGTGGGTTTCCTGGAAATGAGGATGAGAGCGAAAGCTTTTTGGATTAGAAAAGGGGTAAGAGTGGCACTCATCTCGGGGTTTGATTCATCAAGGTTTCGGAAAAACGATCCCGCTCCTTTGTTCTCTCGTCGTTTTCCACTAGAAAATTGTTTTTGACATAACCTGAACGAACCAGAAAATCCGATTATGATGCTGCTTGCTATTTTGTAGGTCACCTTTCAATAGAGGGAACTTGAAAGTACACTGACTGTTGGTAGTTCACCTACAAACAGAAAAACCTGTAAAACAGCTGACTGTTGGTAGGTCACCTACGAATAGAGAGACCTTACAATTCAGAAGTGTTTATTCCATCTCCTTAGCATTGTCCCATCTAAAAATTTCAAAAATCTAAGCAGAAACAAGTACACCTGGTGAACAAAAACAGCATAATATCCGGCCTCTCATCAGGAATTTGGGTCGGAACCCTGGCATGTATTTGAATAAAGTGGGGGATTCGATTCCCTGCCGGAGGGATATTGTTTACTTTTTATATATTTTCTTTTTAGGATTCTTTCGTTGGAAATTATACTGGCTATTGGTTGGTTATCACAGATAGAAAGCTTTTTAAAAAAATCTTGACAATTAGTAGGTCACCCGCAAATAGACCTGTTTTTCATAGGTTACCCGTGAATAGCAACCCAAAATATTTATCGCTGATCTTAGTTTACTCATGAATTGTGGCTTCTTTTAATTTTGCTATTTCTGCGCTACCTGGGAGTGAAATATGTATGACAAAACTTGGAGTTACAGTCGTCTTCTAGTCTATCCTCGTAGGTGGCACGTACACTGATTTTTAAGAAATGTCGGTTTTAGAAAACTAATATTCTTAAAAACTACTATTCTCCTTATTATATAACAACTACTTAATAGAAGTAAAAGCTATAATAGACTTAGATACCTTGGTACTTAATATAGCTTCTAGACTATTATACTTCTTATTTAATAAGATAGTTATTATATAGTAAAGAGAGACAGGTATTTATTAGATTACGCTTATACTACTAAGAAAAGTAAAACGCCTGAATATATTTAACAACTCCTTAAAAACTATACTAGGCCTAGATATATTAGTACTTATTATAGCTTCTAGGCTCTTCTACTTCTTATTTAATTTGATAGTTATTATATAGTATATATAGAGATTTTACTTTTCTTCTCAGTATAAGCGTAATATAATAAATACCTACCTGTTCTTATAATATAATAACTACTAAAGAAGATCAAAAGCTATAAGAGATATAGTTACCTTGCTAGTTAGGTATGCTCTTTACTCTATACTGATTCCTATAGTAAGAGGTAGTTATACTATATTTCTAGCTACCTCTCGACGCTCGTTATTACGACCAGTAAAGAGTAACATTTCTTAAAAATTAGTACACGTGCTACCCGCGGGGATCGACTAGAATGCAACTGTAGGCAAATTAAAGAGGTGACCAAGGCATGTAAAAATATCTTTTCGGCTCCCAACTCTGAAGCTTAGCTTACTTAAAGAAACACTTAGTAAGCCCTCGACCATTGAGTAAGCTACCAATTAATTGGTGGGTAAGGATCTTAAAGAGTTGCCGAGTAAGCTGTGAGTTACTCGCCAGTAAGCCAAAATCTTTCTCTCACATTTTCATTACTTCACATACTCTCAAGTAATTAGACTTATTGTGCCCGGATAATAGGATAATTTGTTCGCCCAGACCCCCTCGAATAATCATTACGATCGAAATAAGGTGTACGGAGAACGAATGAGCCTCGTCCTCTCTCCCCCACCCCTAAAATCAAGTCTAAAAAAGTGGCACAGAACTATTTCCCTCTCCACTTCTCGATTTAGCAGCGTCATAAAGCCCCTGAATATCCTTCTTCCACTGCTCCACATCCGGTCGCAAAACTCTCCGATCATAAGTCAACAATCCATTAACCTCCCCCTCAACATCCGTAGTCTGTGTCCAGACTCCTCCACTGCAAGCAAAAAGCTTGGTTTGATCGATGAGTTCACCGAGCACGATGTGCGCGCGGTAGTTCCAGGCTTGGATTGTAGTATCGATTTCGTAGGTTTGGTTTATGGTGTTTATTGCTTCTTGGACGTTCCAGAGACTAAGAGGGGGTTAGTTGGGGGAAAGAAGGCAGAAGGGAGAATGAAGAGGAAGAAGGGGATAGGGGGACAAGTACTGGTCTATTGAGACGTTTTGACCGATTCCTCCGAATTCCCCTTGGAAACCTATGCGACTTGGATCGTAGGGTGTTGATGCTGTGGAGTAGAATGGGGAACCACATTGTGGGTTTGCGTAGTGGTGGTTGTCCTGAAATCTCAATTCAGTGACTGGGGTACTGCGAGGGAAGGGGGAAGTCATACACTAAAATCTCCAGCTCCGTGATCATACCAACCCGTAGTGCTGTCAATAAGTCTCGTTGGATCGATTGCTCGAACTCTATCAGTGAGTCTAAACTCGGGATATCCTTCGATTACTTGTCCCCATCCTTCATTGTAAATAACCTATTCATGTCAGAACTGTCACGATCGTTATTCCGAGAGGACTCACCCAGATTACAATACTAGGGTAGCTCTTGTGTTGATTTATCAAAATATCGAGTTGGCGATCGAACTCCGCCTGCTGCGCCGCATCTGGTAAATACGTGATACTCTCACAATTTGGACCAGTATGACTTTGAAGAGGTCGAAGCGCAGGCATGTCTTGGATAATAAGAAGACCAAGTTGATCACATGCTTGGTAGAATAATGCGGTTTCGACTTTGATCTTCGAAAAAATTGTGTCAGCGACCATAAAATCTTGAAGATTCTCAAACTTACATGTTTTCTCAACATATTAAAACCAAGCCCCTTCAACATCTCCAAATCATAAATCATAGCTTGACGATTTGGTGGTGTATACACTCCATCTGGCCAGTATCCTTGATCTAAAGTTCCAATCATGAAGATAAATTCTCCGTTCAAGAGGGGACGTTCGACCCCATCTACTACTCCGCGGGAAATGGTTCGGAATCCAGTGTAACTTCTGATTTTGTCTGAACCTAGGGTTACTGTGAGGTTGTATAGATATGGAGAATCGGGAGACCAAAGTTTTGGTGAGGGGATTATGAATTGGAATGCATTTCCGCTGGTGCCTGTGTGTGTTGCTACTACAGTTGTTCCTTCGTATACTTCAACTTGGACCTCCGTTGAGGTTGTGTTTTGGGATGTGGTGTGGACTGTGATGTTCAGCTGGCCGTTCATGTTGGCATCAACATCAAGCTGCGTAATGTAGTTTTTCGGTGCAGCTTCAATCCAGACACTTTGCCATATTCCGCTGCAGGGACGATAGAAGATATGAGATGGTCGTAATGTCTGCTTTCCAATCGGAATTACGTATTCTCCGCTATCGGTTGGATCATGAACAAATACGAGCCTGAAATTAGTTGGTTAGCGAATATTTGCTAGCTGGTTTCAGAAGGTTCACATACAACTCATTATGTCCACCACTGAGGAAATCAGTCACATCGATCGTGAATTCGAAATAACCACCTCGGTTGAAGCCAGCTTTCTTGCCATTGATAAAAACAGTTGCTTCATAATCGATCGCACCGAAATTCAGTAAGGTTTGCTGGCCCAACCAATCCGAAGGGACAGTAAAAGATGTCGAAAACCAGGAGTAAAGTGTATTAACACCTTGAATTCCTATCGATTGCATTAGAATTAATGACCAAACCGTCGGCATTCGTAGAAACTCACCAGACAAGCCACTTTCCAAACACGAGGGAACCAAAACCTCATGTGCCAAAGTCTGATTAAAAGGAGGCGAGTTAAGAGCATCCAAACTAGAAGCATTTTGATAAGTCCATATTCCATTTAGATTCAACCATTGAGAGCGTTGAAGTTGTGGTCTTGGATATTCTGGCCAGGGGTTCGTGCCAACAGTGTATGTCCATGGAGTTGTCAGTGGTGGTTCCTTGACTGCGTATTTTGTACTGTTGTATGAGGTTTGGCGTTTGGCTTGTAGGGGAATTGGGTAGTTCGTGCTGTCAACTCGGTCAATATTGGCAGCGAATGTGAGAGTTGCTACCAATGGAAGGAGGAGACTAGTCGTGAGACGCATCTTTGCTGTTTTTTGGTTGGAACTTATGAAGGGGTTTCGATTTTAAAATACTCTACGGAATACTCTACGGGAGGCATAAAATTAACTTTCTTCGCCAGTGAGTTGAGATATTACATCATTGAAGACTGGATACTTATATTAAGGGAATGAATGGAATGTTGCGATGTCTTTAGATTTAACTTAATTTTGTTTCCCCACACTTCCCCAGAAATCTTACTGTAGATCTCCCATCTAGGAAGGTAAACACCCCTGCTGCATTTGTAAGTAGTACAGCCGAGTAAGCACTAAGGTAGGTACTCCATTCTTGAAAACTGTGTTAACCCTCGGAATACAAGGATCATGCTTCCACGAACGGCTTCCCCTTTCCAGCGAACCATCCCTCTCATACAAAAATTACTCGGCGAAATCCGTGACAAGAAAACTATTCCGACTTCCCCTCATCAAAATCTGAATGTCTAAGATTTCATTATGTTTGTTCTACCGACTTCAAGCATGCGACTTGGGGTTTTTGTGTTGCGGTATACATTACGAGTTTTATTAGACAGGGTTTAACATTTGCCGACGTCATTCTTTGCAGGTAATTTAAAGCACGTACTGGGTTTATTTTACGAAGTCGAACGTTGCGTTACCCCGCTCCCCGTAACACCTTGGCTTTGAGGGGGGTTAGATGTTAGTTGAGAAAGATTTCGGGTTATCGAGCTTTCATATTGGTAGGAGGGCTCGCGAAGGACATTAAAAGCGGCAGTAGGTACCTGGCTCTCAATGTTCCAGATTTTTAGGGTAATTCAAGCTACTTGTTCTAATTACTCTGTATCATTTGAGATATTGACTTAGGTGTATTAGAACAACCTTAATTGTCCCAAAGTTTCTGAGTATTTACGGCCACTTTACAATATCCACTGCAATGCGTGGTCTTTGTAGCTGCTCTACGAACACTCGGAACTCCACGGAATTGGTTCTTTTCTCCTTCATGTAAGCCAAAATGAAAGTATGCATAAGGTCTGTCAATATCGAGGGTGTTCTGTTATTCAATTTGAGCGCCGTAAAAAGCTTCATCATCGATGAAAACGTATGTGGTATCAGAGTTTCAGCTTAGAGATACCTTGCAGAGCCTACTACGGGTCCAGCGCTTGAGATTTCCCCGCCTAACTTCTCCTAGGCATCAGGATAAGGAAGGATAGTTGCTGAAAGAGGATTGGATTGGCTACGAAATTGAAAAAAGGGTTCGGGAGAGGAAAGGAGGGTAAAACGGGAGAGGGAAGGAGCGATAAGGCTCGAGTGTTGAGTTGGAAGTCATCTCTAGTAGGCGGAATTACCGTAAAAACTACCTGAAACTACCTACCCGACTCTGTTTACCTCATCCTCGCTTATCCCGCCTCACAGAATAGGAAAGGCTGACATGGCTATATAGGATTGGAAAGGATAAGGGTATCAGATAACAGGAACGGGAGATGATTGGCCATGATCGCTTATATATGTGAGATCTGAGAAGGAGGCAGGATAACCACGGGGGATAGGTAGGTCTGTACAACGAATAAAAGCTAGGAATATATTTAGAATATTCGCGATTTTCTAGAAATATTATGCCCGTCAAATAATTCATGAATAAGGAGCGCTTAGAGGGTGAATAGCAGTCGTTTATTCATGAATATTCTGTAATCTCCACCTTTCTAGTATAGTCTCCTACTTATCTAAAATATATATGAAAATCCCCTGAAATTATCGGCTTTAGTTGCTTTCGTCATCTCGATTAGGCTACGCCGGGGCGTTTCTGGGCTAAAAAAGTGGATAAATTAGTTGTTAAATAAGGCTAGTCCACTTTCGACGTTGAAACCTTAGTTTAAAGGTCATGTATAGGATTTTCTAGAAAATGGGGTATCATATAACACCCTATTTCCTACGATATAAGAGATAAAGAGTAGAGACGATAGTAATCTATTAATAATAATCAAAAGTAAATGAATTTATAGCTTAGTTATGTTTATATATACGTGTGAAAAGGGAGTAAATTTCAAACTCTATGTGCTAAGACCCAGGGGGCTATATGAATAGAAACTATTCGTAATATATTCATTTGAGCTGTTATCGCATGAATAATGGCTCGAAGACTACATATTTATTTAGTATTTATTATGAATAATTAATATTTTATTCATCTATTCGTTGTGCAGACCTAGGGTTAGGGTTACTAATCCGGCTGGGAAATCTTAAGAGCTGTAGGGGTCAGAGACTGAATTATATCCGTCAGCAGCAGAATTTTCGTTGAACAATGACAAGTCTTTGTTTGAAAAGTAGACTAGGAATTATAGCTTCCAAATGACTCGCTCCTTTTAGCTTAACACTAGTCGCTTATTCGCTAAGCGAAAACAACACTGCCACCTCAGGGCTCGTATTCAAATCGCGACGTACAGCGCAGGAGCCAAAAATTCAGGACTCTACAAAACTAAAATACAAATTAGCTGTGCGAATAATGTTTATAACTATTCGAGATTGTTTCAAAAAAATTAAGTGAAGCAGGCGCCAAAGAGCAATGCCCACTTCTCTGATGTCTTCATCTACGGAGTCTTTAGTCGACCGTGAGAGTCCTTTGACTGATAGTTAGGTAGTTCATTCCAGTTGTTTCCCCCTGCATCCACGATTCTACTGGAATTAAGTGGATAGAGTTCTTTATCAGGTTTCTCCGGCTATAAACTTCTTGCTTGCTCATTCTCGTCCTCTTCAACTTCGACTTCTTCCAGATCTTCAACTTCCATCTGTTGATTTCCCAAATTTTGAAAACCTATCCTCGCAATGTTAGGTCCAGCAGAAAACGATATCAACGACATATCCTGGCAATGCTGCAAATGCCAAGGCAAAAGAGGAACAGTAAGACTATACCTTCCGTCAAAAGCCTTGGGTACTAAAACAAGACAGGACGGAAAGACCGAAGTCTGGGTCGACGCCCACATGAATGAAAACTGGGAACAAAGCATTAATGAAGTCTGCGAACGGGTGACTTGTGGCTCAGATGGCGAGGACAAAACATGTGGCCACATACGATGTTACTACTGCCGCTGCAGACTCGGGGAGAATTGGGTTGATTCAAAGAGTAATCCGAATCGCACTGAGCAGTTCTGGCTTTCTGGTCTTAAAGGACGGCAGACTACCTGGCGATAGTCAAACTTGTTCTGTAAAACACTTTATTTTCGCTTGAGGAATTTCCGAAGAAATGATGCGTCAAATTAACTTTTCCCCTAGCTTGATCTGTTGTGGTTGACTTTTAAACGTTAGTCTCTCTCTCTTAAAATAGGAGCCAATAAAGCGTAATCACACTACCGCCTTACTAAAACAGTAATCACTCCTATCAGCCGTTAAGAGCTAGGAATATCAGTGTAGCAAGTCGAAAGGTCGTATCTTCCCTAGCTTGAATCACCTTACTCACAACGCCTGACCAAATTTTCAGAAAATCGCTTTCTTTGCCTTCCGATAATAGTCGTATAATAACTTTGGATGACCGAGCTCCTTGCCACGCTTGGTTCCTTTTGGCGAAATTTCAAGCTGAGAAATATTTTACCAAGGAAGGAGGAAGACATTCTCAACCAATTTTGTACTCATATGCCTTACACGTGACTTATTTTAGCTCTCAAACTTGCTAATAGCTTACTAGCTCTCTAATAACTTAGTAGCTGACTCGATACGTCTTTGGCTTACTAGCAACACCTTTTGGCCCCCAAATATGAAGTATAAGTAAGCCGATATTTTGTGGCTTACCCGCAAATATTTTAGCCCCCTAATTTGGTGCCGGCTTACTTTTCACAAGTCGCTTCTTCCCTTCGACCTCGACATCGCGCCACTACCACGAGGAGAACAAGAAGGGAAAGCACCACCCGAGCTTGAATAAAGTAAAGTAAGAGGGGTTGCCTATTTCTTTTCTTTTTCAACCGACCCTACCCCATGCTCTCTACTCTCACTCAACTTTGAATAAAATAGAGAAAATCAAAGACTAGCGTAAGATAGAGTTCAAGTAATGTCATTCACATATGAAGAATATAGAAGTTCCGCAATGAGAAAGGAAAATGGGTTTGTTTGAAGATTCTTGAACCCACCAGAACAATTTGCTCCCAAATTCACAGCGCTAGAAATCAGAGGGGAGACAATTCCGCGGCTTCTAGATTCGGTGAGAGGTGTGAAGAATTATGATTATCAGAGGACAGGTTGTGGGTCGATCGGCCGACTATTTGTAATTATACAGTACAAGTACATTTTTTATTTTTTACAACTGCCAGAAGAACCCATTTCCCGAGTCTTATGCAGCAACTTTCATAGCCTCTTGTTCCTCTGGTACATATCTCCTTGGAATCAACCCCTCAGCCATCTCGATGGCTCCATCCATACTATTTTTGTTGAACAAAAAGAGTCCCTGTATCGCAGCCGTGCTGGTATGCATTTTCGTCCTAGTATCCTGGCCTTCCCCAGCCACGAGTTCAAGTTTTTCAAGTCTTTGTAGGAAACATTCTAAACCTTTCCCATCGGTATCAACATCTCCATAGAATCTGTTCCACATCTCTGCAGCTTGGTATCTTGTAGCTTCCCCGATTCGTATTGTTAGGTCCACTCGACCAGGTCGAATCAGAGCTTCGTCAAGTCGATCGATGTGGTTTGTCGTAAGGAAGGCAATCCTTTCTTCTCCAGCCGCAACACCATCCAAGGCATTCAATAAACCCGAAAACGTGACCGTAGACCCATTATATCCATCCGAATCCATCTTTCTTCGATTCACAAAAGCCGAATCTGCGTCTTCGAGTAGGAGAATCGTTCGCGGAGGTAATTTCGTCAACATCAACGCCAACTTATCGTCCGTAATCCCTCGTTGACTAAGATCAATAATCGATACCCCGAAATCCAATTCTCCAGCCAACGCCTGTATAAAAGAGCTCTTCCCACTACCAGGCGGTCCATAGAGCAAATACCCTCTTCGATATGGAATTCCCCGATCAACATACCAATCCTGGCTTGACAGGAAATCTTTCACATCAGCCACCACTCGGTCTTTGATTCCGCGGTCTAGTATAACCGACTCGATGGGTCTCTTCTTCCGCGGTTCTCCAAAAGGCTTCCATTCTGTATGTTCGACGGTATACATTGTTGTCTTTCCTTCCCGGGCTTGTACAGCTAACTGATGTGCCTCTCGGAATATATCCTCAAATACATGCCTATACGCATAAAGAGTTGTAAAAGTGACCGTCTCATGCGGCTCTCCCGTCTGCATATTCGCCGTATTATGCTTTTCTCGATTTACCGCGATATAGGCATCTTTGACTCGTATAACATGTTTGCCATAGCCCGGCTGCAGGAGGAACTGCGCATGCATGGGCTTGTTGTGTATCGATCGAGAGGCCGTGTTCATGGATAGGTGATGCATTCGAGTGAGCTTCGATTGTATGAAGCCTCCAGCCGGACGAGGCTGCGAGAGGTATGCGAGAACCCATGGGAAGGAAGGGTCTTGTTTGCTGATCTCGACATCGATGAGAAGTCGCCGTTTGAGTAGGGAAGCTCCTCGTATCACTGTACGGCGTGCGACGGCGGCGGCAGCTCCCAGGCCAGCGAGACCGATGCCACCGGCGAAGAGGGGGTTGTTGAAGAGGGCATCGAGGGGGAGGATTGACGATGCGACTGACGCTGAGGGCGGTGGGGTTGTCATGGGGAGCTTTGGGGAGCAATTTTGGGATCTCCGGGGAGCTTCAAAAAGGATTCCGAAGTTCTTGCCGAGACCCACCGATCCGATTCCGATTCCGCATCTGATGAATCACGAGAGATGTTATTCTTTGAAAAACATCAAAATTTGCATTTAAATTGTTGAATTTGCCTCATGAGTTTCTAGGACTATTCATCATGATACACTGAAGAATGGAAACGATTTAGACACGTGATGCCATCCAGACTCTCGTCCGATCTCGGAGGCCAGTCATTCCAAGACGACAACATCCAGCGCATCTAGGTATTTTACATGAACACCACAACTACTTTCCTTGTTTCTCCCTACCAATCGAATAATGGATCTCGTACTACCAAAACATTTCTGCCTCCATGTTTTACACCCGGATCTTTATTAAAAAGACTCGTAAAGGACGACCAGTTCACGATTCATGATCATTAGGAAGAGTCTTTCCCGACAACATCACCCTCCAAATACCTCGCCCGCCATTTAGAATTGTGTTTGATGTTTGGCTCTCTTGCGGAGATGGAAGCCATTGGAAGGAGTAACCATCGCCAAATCAGCATCTGGGTGTAATTGCTTGCGCTTCTCGAGAGTTTGCGTGGCATTGACGAGTAGAGGATGGATAGGACGCCGTGGATGCTTTGCTGGAGGCGGTGGACTTGTCATGATAACACCTTGCATAGTATTTGGTGATTCCTTTTCCATCTCAGGTGTGTTGCTGTATCCGGCGGTCTTGTCTGTGGTTTCGATGGAGGTGATGGGTTCGGTGGAGACGAGGGGTGCCATTCGACTCTTGCCTCGAGGGGTGGTAGCGTCGTACAATGCATACAAAGGTTTGTTTCGGGAACGGAGAGCTCTTGGTTGTGCTGATTCTCCACCACAGCCGGGAAGACGTTGATCAGTCTTTTTGGGTGTGTCCTCCCTCTTCACCTTTGGTGTGAGTTGCGCATTGATATTGCTCATACCCTGAACTCGTCTGAGCTGGTATTTGCTAGTCCGACTGTATTCAACTTTGGCTTCGGGCTTTGGTGAGAGCTGCTCTTGGAGGTTGCTGATCCAGTCCTTGTTCTCATCGTCTTCAGTTTTGATTGCCTTTGGTGGTGTTGCTGGGTTGTTGAAATGCGAGTTGGTTGGATCGAAGATGGGACTCGTGGCTCTCGTGTTGGCCGGTGCCATCAATGCTAGAAAATTTCCATTACCCTCTCGCGCAGGCTGGCTCAAGCCACGGAAGATGAATGGTGCTGGCAGCAGAGCTCGTGGCGTCTCAGGTGCAGGTGTGTCTTCAAGTCCAGCACAGGCAGCATCTAGAACGGCTTTCGCTTCGGCCTCGTTGTGTCGCCATTCCTCATACAACTCTTGCAACTCAGGGACCTCAAACGGAAATGGCTCCGCCCCTTCGCTCTTGTCAGTGATGGTTTATCCGATGAGGAATTATCAATGGCACTCACACAAATAGCGCCATTGCATGCCCTCGACCGTATGAAGAATGGTGATCGAGTTTGCGAAACCCATTCGCCTAACTTCTTCAATGCAGAGCTTGTAAAGGGCCTTGAAACCTTGCTTGGTGCGCTCGCAAGGAGCCTCGGCCATAGATGATCCTTCTTGCAAGAACTTGTCGAGCATCTCCCGAAGACGCGATTTGTACAAGTAAGCCATGACGGTGACTTCTTCTTGTGGACTTTGAGAAGACGGTAACGCGAGAAAGGGGAAGGATGCGTAAAGTAATGGAAGCAAGTTGATGGCCGGGCTGCAGTAAAGAGCGTGAAAAGTGTCGAAGACCAGTTCTCCTGGCTAAGATGGCTTGCGCAAAAAACCAACGCGTCCGCGAAGCCGTCGGCGGCGCGGTCGTAGCTAACATATAAACAAAGCAATTCACCACTTCAAGCTACGACCACTCGGAATATCTTCGCACACCCCCTCCCCACTTGCCCCACAGGCCTCCACACACTCTTCTTACTTACGATTAACACCTTTCGTGGTATCAGATCTTGTACGCAACCTTGCCTTAATAAAAACGGGCGTGGTTGGGCGGTTATAAGCGCAGGTCGCACCAGCAGCGAGAAGCTTGGGCATATCCTTCAAAAATCCTTGAGTGTAATAAGGTTTTTCTACGGGCTCTCCACTTGGGGAGTCTTGAGTTTTGCTGTTTTTTTGGTTTTTTGGTCTTTTGGGAGTTTTGTTTTGGGGGGAGGCTCGCTTGTTTTGGTTGTTGGCGACGGGTCGGGAGAGGTAAAAGCGGCGGTCAATATCAGACCATGCTCAGTGGCAAGCTACTAGTCGGCGCTAGGTTCACGGGGGTACTTGATCTCCACAGAGCTGCTCCAAAAAGTGGACGACGGAGATTTGGAGTGCTGGAGTACTGATGAGTCCATTGCCTTGGGACTTTTGTGACAACATAGAATATTGCGAGAACGTTTAGAAGAATGAAGAGGCAGAATTTCTCATTCTTCTAACCCTTCTCAGACAATATTATTGACCCAGACTAGTGCGCATAATCAAAGTAAAGGAGGTGTACTCGGAGCAAAGCTCTCGCGTTCACATGTAGTGCTTCACCTAGAGGTCACAAAACAGAAGTCCAACCAAATCAGTGGATTCTCTAGAATCCCATAGAGCCCATCATAAATAAACACCCAGGAAGAATATACCACCGTTGTTCAATAGCCCAAATCAATTTTGAAGATTCTTCTTCAATATACAACCCCATAAGCGTTGTTGCGAAGAGTCTGTTTTTTGTTTTTCGTGTTTCTGCATTCATCTCATCCCTATTTCGATGCTTGTCTTCATATGTGGATGCATTTGGGTCATTAGCCCTAGCATATCCTCCCAGTGCCACATTCTGTTGTTTGTATCCAGACGGGAATGCCTAAGAAAGAGGCCTGGGGAAAGGTTTGCGTCGCCATGATTTTGGTGCGGAGAGTCGTGTTCGGGGGAAGGAAGGAAGAAAAGAAAATAGGGATTTTTGGTATGGAAGTAGCTGGAATTGTGGAGGTAAGTGTACATAAAAACCAAGAGAATAACTTACGTAGCATATGCAGTCACTTACGGAGGAACTACAGACCGTATTCGTTCTTGCCACCAACCAGGCCGTATCGTTTCAGTCTGGCGCCTAACAAACAATGTGTCAAAGTTATTCCTCGTAACTTGCATGCGCCAGCTCTCGCTAAAACTAACGTAAGTTTCAATACCACTGTTCTTAGTGCCCAAAAGAGCTATTCTAACATAGCGAAAGCGCAACCAAGTCAATAGGAACCGTGCAATTGAGATGAAATTTTGGATCCAAAATAGCAACTCAAGCAAGCCTACATTTTACAAAGAGAAGTTGGTACGGCTTCTGGTTATACATAACATATCTAGAATAAATACGAAGTAAAGGCTAGATCGAGTTTCGTAGAGTGGAAAGCATACTCTAAAATTCCTGATTCATACAAATGACTCGGCAAAAGAATGTAGCTTGGCAAGTTCAATAATTATTAGAAGCAAAAATGTTCCTCCACATACGCCATCGCATGCATGTGTGGAGAAGGAACACTAAGAAGTAGAGGTGAAACAATTAGGAACAAGAACTCGCTTCATAGGAATGTCAAAATACTCAACTAGTGATGATCGACACCTTACGGTCCGAAGGGCAGAACATCAACTCATCAGGAATTTGGTAAATGCCAGCAACAATAGAAAACAATGAGAACCATAAAAGTGGGAGATATCGGCTTCAATTGTTAGCTTCTTCATCCAAAAGCAAAGATGCATTTCTCAACTACCCTGCTTACACTCTATACTTGTGTCGCTGCTGTGTCAGCAAACTTCCCTGGGGGCTTCAACCATGGAGGCCAAGGCGGATATGCCCCTGGAGGTTTCGGTGGGGGGAGAGGTGGTTTCCCTGGAGGCGGATTTCCTGGAGGCGGATTTCCTGGAGGCCCTGGACGGCCATATCCTCCAGGCTACTCATATCCCCCTCCGCCGCCACCACCACCACAAAGCACAGGAGGCAATCAACAACCTTCTCCCCAAACAACACCTGGAACCCCTCCTCCCACCCAAACTCCAACATCACCTCTCTGCCCATCAGGACCAGTGGGAGGATTGCTTTACACCATCCCACTCTGCTGCGCAACCAATGTCGCCGGAGTATCAGGACTCAACTGCAACACACGTATGCTATCTCATGTTTCCTATGCAAGATGTATGCTGACAAATTCACAGCTTCCCGACAAGGAACCTCACCAACAGACTTCAGAGCCGTGTGTGCGGCTGGAGGAACCACGGCGAATTGTTGCTCTATACCAACCGTAGGTTACCATGTACTTCCTTTCGGTAGATGTGCGTTGCTAATTGGAAATAGCTTGGGCAAGGCCTTCTTTGCATAGTTCCCCTCCCTTGATTTGTTGGTGGGGCGAAGGGAGTCGATTGAGATGGGTTCGGAGTATTATTTTGAAGCTATATATTTTAGAAGCAGCTCCTTAGTGAAAAGTTTTGATTTACGCACCTGATTGTATCTCTCTTTTTTGCTTTTCAGGGAAGTGAGACTTATGGAGTGCAGAAAGCATTGCGTGACGAAGATCTAGACAGATCAATGGGGAAATCTACGCAGGACTGACCAGCAACTCTTCCTAAACATTATCCATGGGAAGAAGGTATTTTATATGTTTCTTGTAGTTGTAGAGAAAAGGTCCAGCTGGCGAGCAGGGAAAAGAGGGGCAGGTCTGATGCACGTGATCAGCCAGGCCTTGGCTTGGTCGTTTCTTGCTGTCAACCACAGGTTCAAAGAGTAGCTAGCCCCTTGTTCTTGCTCTCTGTCTCCGCTGCTCAAATTTGGTTGCCCGTTGCTGCTCATCCATTTACTGCCCGTTTCCTTCCTTGTCTATTTGCTTATGTCCTTTCCGCGTATCCCGGGCATAAAGATCCATTTGCATATCATCTGTTTGCATTCTCCACGAGGTGATTTACGATGCGAACCACCGGTGGGAGGCTTATGCGCTTTGGAATCAGAAGTCTCGTGGACTTGCGACGGAGCTTTCCTTCCATTTCGCTGACAATCTTACCATAGACCGACCTTCACTCCTCCCTAATTGAACGCCCGATTTCCTCTCGGACTACTAGTACTCCGAATATGAAAAAAAGCGACGGGGAGAGACTCGAAGCCAGCTTCCTGTCCAAAGCGTTTACTAGGTAGGTCCCCAACCACGCCACAGTTGATGGCAGCAGCTATTGGGAAGCCCATAAAAGGGCACGACATAAGCCTTTTGCAGAAAAACCTTCTCCCCGGAAATATTGTTTGAACCGGGTCTGGAGTGGAGAAAAAGGAAACGGATTTTTTTACTCCTACGCAATATACCCAGTATCAAAGCTTTGTGGGTTGAAGAAAGGCGTGAGAGATGTCTGTGGAGCCATCACCGGTCAGCGACCCCGCCGTCAACCTCTTATTTATACATCTTTCACCGAGTACAGCTCGGTCCATGTTATTCGGTTGGTGGTGGTTGAGAATTATCACACGATCATGAAAAAAGACCATGTGGTGAGCTCTTATTTCAAACCTCAATAGGCATGTCGGGACCATTGTTGCGTCCCAATGAGAGCGGCTAACGACTGTCGAATACTTCGTCTCTGGCGAAATAAAGGTTAAAACAGGGGGGTCATTTTGTATACTTTCCAGGGATTCTTGGGTAGCGTGCAGCATCGGCGATTACCCCAGTGGAATAACGTTTATTTTGCCTGGGACGAAGTAGATCACCACCTTCCAATGCGGGTAGTAGTGGGGTGGGTTGGTGTTTCAAGAATCAAAGCGAAATCGACCGAGCCAATTATCGGTCTAGGATTGAAAATGCTTCTCACAAACAGGTTCTCTTTCTCTCCGGGAATTACTTACGAGTTACCTCCTCGGGGAACAAGGATACGGTGAACAAGGATACGATGAACTCCAGACTCCAGAGAGAACACTTGAATTTTGAACTCATCAAGCAAGTGCTTCATCTCCCACGTTGATGCTAGAAGAGTATGCCACCGTCAGTCACTCCAAATTGTACCCTTTTCTGTCTTCTGCCGGTTAGTATACATACTTTCGAAGCCATATCTTACACCGATTTGCAGTCCTAGTAACTTATCGACAAGGAAGTATAGTATGCTGACCACCCTCGTGGTGCGGTGCAAATTTTACTTACCTCTTTCCTTTTTGTGCTGGACCACCGAGTGGACGTCCAACAGACGGCTCTTAGCACGGTATGTTTAACCTTCCACTATTCTATATCCAACTTTTGTTATTCCACCTCTATCTGTCATAATCGTGGTGCCAGGACCCTACCCTTCCTAGAAGAGTGGGGTACACTAATTTATAAGAAACCTATTAATTTACAAACTTTTTATAAGTCCTTAACTTTAAACTCTTACTACCTAGCAACTACTATAGCTTTTAATATATACTTAATTATAAATAGAGAATAATATCTAAGTATTACTTTAATAATTTAAAATGTAATATTCAAGTAAGTAGTTAGTCTATTATAGCTTAAGTAACCTTATTATTATATAGTTTTTCTACTACTTATCTAATTAAGTTCAAAGCAAGTTTAATTTAAAACTAATTACTTAGAAATACTATTCTATTATTCTATTCTATATAATATAATATTATTATTTCTTCTTCTAAATAAAAGCTTATCTTGTACTCTACTTTTTTAGTACTAGGAAATACTAAGATCTCTACTTAAAGAGAGTAGAAACTAAATAAGTATTTAAAAGCTATATACTATATTTAGAAATATATTAAAGACTTAAAAATAATAGTTTAGATAGGTGACTGAAAAAGATTAATATACGTTAAGCGTCCTATACTAAGAGTTTAGATAGTTTATGATTTCAAGAGAGTCGCGGTTCACTATAAGACCCGTGTACACGGAATTGTGACGACCTCTGTTGGGACGAAGTAAATCTACTATTTTCGGGTCAACGATCTTTTGCGGCTCGGATCTGCGACCCAAGAATTTACTAATATCTGCCGGTGTGGCGTGACATGCGCTTAGCTTACTTCTTTCAATCACTTGTGCAACGGTCGTTGGCGCCATCCTGTTAGTCAAGACTGCCAGTGGGAACACTCTTCTCGTCGTTCTAATTCGGTGGTCGTCTTGGTCCGCTAGATTCTCACCGTTGATTTTCTTACTTTTCTCCGCCCAGCCTTGGCCAGATTACTGAAACTTTGATCAAGTGGCATGTATTTCAAATCGACAAAACCCCCGAAGCTATCGGACTTTTTCTGAGGCTACACCCCTGACGTATCTACCCGAACTACCCCTCAACCCTACCTTATCACAATCACAATCACATTGAAGCTACATGCTATTACCTACCATTGCATAAGCCAACTACAGAAAACAAGTGGTCCTCCGCCCGATGTTTCTTGGCGACTGTTGCGTCTAATTATGGAACTTTTTCTTTATTGGTGGACTTTGTATCGAACCTTCATTGGCTCCATTTCCCCTGCAAGAAAACATTCCAGCATGTTGGGAATCCAATTTATCTCGCTGTACCTGGCAGCTCCCAGTATCTTCCAAGAGATCTAAACTTAGTAGAGTAGCATTCATAGTACTTGAGAAGAGAAGGTGGTCTGAGCTATTCTTTTCCTCATCAACCTGCACACTGAAGCAGTTTTCTTATTGGCCACTCTTCACTCACTTACTACTATCCTTCCAGGCCGTTCCCCTTGGTTCATGTTCTTATTCGCTGCATTTCACGTTCTCACCATAAGCCAAGGGTCACCGTGGCGATTTCCTACCCCACGTCACCGAAGCGTCGACATAGACTTCGAGAACTACAATCTGAGCAGCCCATGTGATGTATGGGAAATTCAGTTGTTTTGTAAGATTACAGGGAGAAAATTGGGGCTGTCGGGGTTGTTGCTGGTTTTGCATAGTTGTGCTGCTGCGTTTCCAATCTTATAAAGGTAACACCCGTTTCCGTTCTGCATGGGAGTTTTTGATTCTGATCATTCACTTCTGTGCGTTCAATCTGGATTTCTCTCCTTGCCTTTTGTTGAAAAGTTATTCTCACTCACTGCCATATAGTCATATGCTTGCTTACTAGCGTGCTCACTAGCGGGTATTTAATACCATCCTGTGTCTTGCTTGAACAGCTTGCGCCGTCAATTTACAACAACTTCTCTCTTACTTCAAAATGAGAGTAGCGTTGCAACTTTTGGCCCTTGTGGGGGTCGCCAACGCAGCATGTCCTTATATGGATGGAGAGCCATCTATGAAAGCCAGAGCTGATACTGAGGAATTCCTCGACCAATTCGCTGTCGAAGATTCCGATGCATACCTTACGTCAGATGCTGGAGGTCCAATTCAAGACAACATCAGTTTAAAAGCTGGTGAAAGAGGATCTACTCTACTAGAAGACTTCATCTTCCGTCAAAAGATTCAGCATTTCGATCATGAAAGAGTATGTTACTTATGATCTACCGCCTTTTACCCTTGACTCACGTTTCACAGGTGCCAGAACGCGCAGTCCATGCACGTGGAGCTGGTATGTATCCTTACATCAATTTTCATGGTGGCCACGTCTAAAAATAAATAGGTGCCCATGGAACCTTCACAAGTTATGGCGATTATAGCAATATTACTGCTGCCTCATTTTTAGGAGCAGCGGGAAAGACAACCCCAGTCTTCGTCCGATTCTCAACTGTTGCCGGAAGTAGAGGCAGTGCGGACACCGCGCGAGATGTCCATGGTTTTGCGACTAGATTCTACACTGATGAAGGAAACTTCGGTACGTCCAAGCCTTTAATGCTTCATTTCATGAACTCCACTAACTCTTAACTACAGACATCGTGGGAAATAACATCCCGGTATTCTTCATCCAAGATGCCATTTTATTTCCAGATTTGATTCATGCTGTCAAGCCTGCCCCGGACAAGGAAATCCCACAAGGAGCTACAGCCCATGACAGTGCGTGGGACTTCTTCAGTCAGACGCCAAGTTCTTTACACACCTTGTTTTGGGCTATGGCTGGCAATGGTATTCCTCGAAGTTATCGCCACATGGATGGCTTTGGGATTCATACTTTCAGATTTGTCACAGATGAAGGTTCATCCAAATTCGTCAAATTCCACTGGAAGTCCAAGCAAGGAAAGGCTAGTCTGGTCTGGGAGGAAGCACAAGTGTTGGCTGGAAAGAATTCGGATTTCCATAGAGCTGATCTCTGGGATGCAATTTCTTCCGGCCATGGCCCCGAGTGGGAGCTTGGTGTGCAGATTGTCGACGAAAAGGATGCTCTGTCTTTTGGGTTTGATCTACTTGATCCAACCAAGATAATCCCCGAGGAGTTGGTTCCAGTAACACTGCTGGGAAATATGAAGTTGGACAAGAACCCTCGCAATTATTTTGCCGAGACGGAGCAGGTTATGGTAAGTTCATCTAGAAAACAAAACCCAAACCCCATGCTAACACGCACTAGTTCCAACCCGGTCATATCGTCCGTGGAATTGACTTCAGTGAGGATCCGCTGCTTCAAGGTCGAATCTTTTCGTACTTGGACACGCAATTGAACCGTCATGGTGGACCCAACTTTGAGCAACTCCCAATCAATCGCCCCCGCGTTCCAATTCATAACAACAACAGAGACGGAGCAGGCCAAAACTTCATCCATCTCAACACAGCAGCATACTCGCCAAACACTCTCAACAACGGAAGTCCAAAACAAGCCAACCAAACAGTCGGCAATGGCTTTTTTACAACACCCGGTCGCACTACAGGTGGCAATCTCGTTCGTGCAACCTCCTCGACATTCGCCGACGTCTGGTCGCAAGTACGCATGTTCTACAACTCCCTTATCCCGGTAGAGCAACAATTCCTCATCAATGCCATCCGATTCGAGACCTCCCACCTCCAGTCCTCAATTGTGAAATCCAACGTCCTTATCCAACTCAATCGCGTTAGCAACGATATCGCCAAACGGGTTGCAGAAGCCCTGGGTCTCGATGCTCCAGCCCCAGATCCAACATTCTACAACAATAATTCTACTGCATTCGTCACAATTTTCAACAACACACTCCCTACAATCGCAACCCTCAAAGTCGCAGTCCTCACTACAGTCTCGAACCCCGATTCTCTCGCTCAAGCAACATCTTTGATCCAAGCTTTCGCTCCAGCAGGCGTAAACGTCGCTATCATCGGAGAGAGACTCGTCACTGGCATCAATTCCACCTACAGCGCCGCCGACGCCTCTGTCTTCGACGGCATCATCGTTACATCCGGCGCAGAAGGTCTATTCAGCGGCAATGGAACAGCGTCTACTTTGTTCCCAGCCGGACGACCGGGACAAATACTCAGTGATGGATATAGATGGGGTAAACCTGTTGGTGCTCTTGGTACGGCGGGAAGTGCATTGAAAACTGTGGGGGCAACGAGTACCAAGGGTGTTTTTACTGGGAGTGAGGTTGCGCAGTTTGTCACGGATTTCCAGGAGGGGTTGAAGGTTTTTAAGTTTGTGGATCGGTTTGCTGTTGATGCATAGGGGGGCTGGGAAGGGGGAGGTTTGTTTGTAGCCCTGGTGTTTGGATGAGATTGGTTTCTTGCACATACTTTAAAGGGGGTTAGCATTGTTTACTTGACTTTTGCATCTCCAATCTGGGTTCCTCTAAATGTGGAATTTCATTATTGTACAAGCGGAATACTTGATCTGTATGCGTGCAACACAAGTACCGAGGCCCATTTCCTTCCTTTAGGTAGTCGGAGCGGGAAAGAAGTACCGGAAGATTTCAGCCTCCATGTTCGTTATGGACATGGTATAGACCTGTAAATTTCACTTTCTGGGTAATGTCTTGCATATACGATTAAGTTCGTGATCGGTATTGTTCTGATGAACGTCCATCCAAAATTACGTCGGAAATCTGTAAGTGCCATTCTTAGTGTTTCGTAGGTAATACATTGTTTTCATTTAATGGCCAGCCGTTCCTAGGAAGGTCAGCCATCCTTTCCTCGTCTGAGAACAAGGGATTTTGCTTGCATGGGAGTCTTAATGTTTATCTCAACTCCTTACTGTTAAGCTCTTCAGACTTTTGGTGTGTTCTCCGTGTCCGTTGAGGAGGTGTGGTCTGGGACTTTAAGATAAAATGGTAGATGATAGGCTTTGGTGTTTCGGGGCAGGGAGGGGAGGAGTAGAGATATCTGGTTAAGGAGTTTTGCTGAGTTTGATTCGATGATTAGCCAGCTCTCGGGGATATTTAATGGACGTCGTCTTGAGTTTTTGATCTTGAGAAGCTTACTTATATTCAATTTTATAGACCTCGTCTCAGCCCTTTTTCGTTGGAAGGAGTTAATGGAATGATGACACGATAGATTCCAATGCTATGTGAGGACCGGATTTATCTCTCAAATGCAGTGTGGTCGATAGTATTATCGTGATAAAATACTGCAGTATTTTAGATTAATATATTATCATGATATCCCAGTAGTACGTATCCAAATACGCTATAATACGATCGTAATATCGTGATATCATACGGTATATCTTTTAATGACTCGTAAGCGCTAAAACCCACTTTTTCTCAAAATGAGGCTATTCACACT
>LLCB01000342.1:0-59298 GCA_001414345.1 Hymenoscyphus infarciens | reverse complement strand
GGAAGAGAGAGAGAGAGAGAGAGAGGGAGAGAGGGAGAGAGAGAGAGGGAGAGAGGGAGAGAGAGAGAGGGGACGAGTAAACATTTCGATAGAAAGTTTTTCCTAGCGTAGGTAAGAGGAGTTTAGTAAAAGTAGTAAATAATCCCCTCCCCCTCTCCCCCCCTCTCTCTCTCTTCCTTATTTATCTAGAAATAATAGGAAGAATACGACATAATAGTAAGAAGACGATAGCGAGAGAGCGATAGTAAGAGGGCAATGTTACTACTATACACGTAATATACTATAGTTAAGACTATTTAATCTAAATATAGAGAGAGGGAATTTAAATTAGAAATTATTCTCTTTTATACTTATAGAAAGTAACATTTTACGATTTACGATTTCCTATTTACGATTTAGTTAATCCGACTTTTTAGTGTATTTAGAATACCGTAGCTATTAAGGAATTTCCTAACTTTCTATTTTATTTAGATACTCTTAGAATAGTCTTTGTAATAGCACGAAATATACACTACTATAGAAGAGGCATATAGAAGTGCGTTCAGCTAAATAACATACGTAGATACTAGACTCTTATTATAGAATAGTCGTATCGAACGTAGTTTCGTTGTCTTACTCTAGTTAAGACTTAAAAGAAAGGTAGATTTAATATAATTAATTATATAGTATATAAAACGTCTAAAGAGAGAAGAGAGTATAAGGCGCTCGAAGCTATCTACAGGTTCCTCTATCTATTAGTACTAAGAGTTATATAGTATACCTTATAATATACTCTCTCTTAAAAAACGTTCTCTTCTAGAAGCGAGATAATTAACTATTAATCTCTTACTTTTAATCTATTACTACTAAGAAGAGGGTTTAAACACGCTCTTCTTTAATTCTTCTATCTTTCTTATTATAGTACTCTTTAGAGCTTCCTCTTCCTCTTCCTCCTTCTTAAATATAAAGCTTCCTAGTATACCGAGGACAGGTTTAACATAAGTAGTATTATTATTTTAAAAGGATTAATCGTCTTAAGACTAATATTTAGATTATTAATTATCTTAGAATTAGGTATTATTATTAGCAACGTCTTAAATCTTAGTTATATAATTATTCTCTAGATTATTATTAGGCTTAGATATCTAATTATTACTAGTATTTTCCTAATACTTATATTCTTACTTAATCTTATAAATCTCTATAATTATTAGGTATTTCTACTTAGCAAAGTTAATAGCTAAAAAGTAAGGAATCTTATAGTTATCTAGAGAGTTTATAATAATAAAGGACTTAAATTTTTAACTATTTACCTTCTATTACTATCCTATTATATATTAGTTTTAAGAAAGCTTAATTACGTATTCTATTCTATTAGTTATAAGAAGAGGATAAACGTTTTCTAGGACTTTTAAGAAAGTATATACTATAAAGACATTATCTCTAATTATAAGTATTATATACGAACTTAATACTAGGTGATTTAGTACTACTAAAGTAATATCTATATGCTTTATAAGATATTTAGCTACTTATTATAGAGGTAACTAAATTATATCTTATTATAGCTTATATATTACTACCTCTATAGCTACTTTATTAGTTAGTAATTATAGTAACTCTTTAACTTTTCTTGTCTATAAAACTTATTATATAGATTTTCTAGTAAGTCTTTTAAATACTATATAATCTTATACTTAATATAGACTACTATAAGTCTTATAAATAATATTAGCTATATATACTAAGAAGTTATATTCTATTTAGATATATTTATTTTAGTAATAGTACTTATAATATTACTAATTATATACCTTATATCTATATTATAAATAGCTATTTAGAAATTCTTTATAAAGGTAAAAGTAAGATTAGTATTTATAACATTACTAGCTAAAAAGGTTATAGCTCTTAGAATCTTTTAAGAGTTTATTTAGATAGTTATATTCCTTATATCCTAACTCTAAGTATAATTTATATTTAAAGACTAGATCGTTTAAACATTCTAATTTCTTATAACTATACTCTCTATAATTTAGGTATACCTTTACTATAAAAGCCTATTATTCTACTATATAACCTTAGTCTCGAGTATAATAGTATAAGCTATAAAGTTCTTCGACTACCTTATAGTTTATTAATAATCTAGTGTCCTTTTTACTATAGCTATACCTAGTAGAGTCGAAAACATAGTCACTAATAAAGATTACTAAGCTATATATATAGCGTATAAGAGTAACTAATAAACGTTCTAGGCTACCTACTTATAAAAAAAGAGATATAGTATCTAAGAAGTCTAAAATAATAAAAGAATATATATTATCTTATACTATTTTAATTATATATAAGACGTAATTTAGATTCTTTAATTAGTTAGTTTTAATTATAAAAGTGTTTACCTTAGCTTTATATTCGCTAAGAGCTATAAATTTATATTAATCCTCTAGCTTTATAAAATATTATAAGCTAGTAGTAGCCTTTATATAATATTATACTTTATTTATATATACTTTATTATAAATACTATAGCTATATTCTTTAATATTAGACTATACTTTTTAAATAATAACTATAAGAAATTAGCTACTATTTCTAAAGACTTTCTTATTTAGCTTCTAGGTAAATAAGTTACTAAGTAATTATCTATAGTCTTTTATAGTATTAATAAGTATACTATTATAATATTATTAACTTAAAAACTAGATAGTAAGAGAGGTTTAATAGTAATAAGAATATATTAGATATATAGTAGGAATTTTACTATAGATAGCTCGACTTAGTATAGTTAAACTAAGAAGTAAAGAGAGAGAATTCTAAGTAGCCTTATTATCTTTTAACTAAATAAAAGGCTTATTTTACTTTTTATTACTATTATTAATAAAAATCTCGTATTTATAAATTAATATAAAAGCTAATATAATAGCTAGGTCTTTAAAGCCGCCTTTATTATTCTTAAAAACATAAATTAAACTAATAGCTTTAACTATCTAAGTCTATAAGGCTAATGCTAGAATAGTAATAAGAATATTAGCTTTATAATATATCTTAAGAGTAATTCTCTTAATCACTGGCTTTATAGTAGCTAGGTTAAGCTCTAAGTTATTTAGATTTAATTTAAACTCTATTATAAAGTAGTTTAGCTAGTAATATTTAAAGTTATTAAGATAGTTATAGATCTTCTTAATTATATAAAAAGCTAAGATATAAATATATATATATATCTTAAATCTCTTATTACTTTATTACTTATTATTATCTATATTTATAGCTATATTATAAAGTAGCTCCTAGAATATATATCTAATAATTATAGTTATATTTCTACTCTTATTATTCTTATTTCTATTTCTAATATCGTTATTAAAACTATTCTAAGCTACTTTATTTTATAGCTTAATAATAGATATAAAATTCTTTAGAATATAATATATAAGGAATTTTAATTTCTTAATTCTAAGACTACTAATATAAATAACTATCTTATCTAATCTAAATTTCTTAAATAAAGCTACTATCTTCTTAGCAAATTCGTTAGTTCTTATATTAGTAGAATAAGTAAAAAGAGTACACTTCTTTTTATTTAGATTAGTATATACTATAATAATTATATAGCTTATATAATTAGTCTTATAAGTAATAATACTCTCTTAAATTAAGATAAAAGAGATAGTATTCTTATAAGACTTAAAATTTACTAAGTAGTTAGATAAGAAGCTATAAATAATATACTAAATAAATAGGTTTATAAAGAAACGTCTATAATAGTTCTTCTAAAAATTTAGAGACTTAAAATAAAGAGAATTATTAAAGTTAATAAATAGTATAAGGATAAAGACTAGTATATATTATAAAGTAATGTTTTTTACGTTTACTAGTTACCTAAAATTAATATAATATACTATATTCTTTAAGAGTTAGTTAGTTATCTTTAATATTATTATAACTTTATACTTAATCTAGTTTTTATACTTTATAATATTAAGAGCTTTTAAACGTGATTTATTAATAGAAATATTAATACTAATAAACACTTTAGTCTTAGGTAGTTCTCTCTAATATCTATTCTTTCTTATAGTAAGAAGAAGAGAGAGTATACTTAGTAGAGCTTCTAGGAATTTAATAACTATTCTAGTAAGAGTATATAGAATATTTTTAAGCTTATACTAAAGAATAGTACGTATCTTAGAAGCCTTAGGTTTAATAATAGTTTCGCTACTCTCTAGGCTATCTTTATCTTAGTTATTAAGTAATTTGTCTTTAATATCTATATTCTTATCTAACTATTCTTATAGATTATATAGCTTCTTTTTATTTAGTCTCTAGTATTTAATATAATCGTTTATTTTAAGGTTTAGAAATTATATAGTAAGGTATTTACCTTTATTAAGATTATAATAGAAATAGTTTCTTAAGTTTAGAAAGGTAATAAAAGCCTTAGGCTTAGTATAATCCTAAGTACTAAGCTTTTTATATAATCTCTTAAATCTAAATATAAATATATTAAATTAATCTTATATCTAGTTTTAAAAGCGACTTTTATTTAATTAGAATTTATTAAAAAAGGTATATATAAGTAGAATATATATATATATCTAGTCTTAGAATACTCTAATATAATATAGTAGCTCGCTTTCTACTTAAAAGATAGGTTATTATATAACTAGGAATAGATTACCTATATTAAGATTACTAGCTCTAGGTAAGTCTTTAATCTATTTTAGTAATAGATCTAACTATTTATTATTAGTAATCTTTTATATAATCTCTTATACTTCTTTATATATAGAGAAGATAACTTATATAAAAGTAATACTCTTATTATTAGCCTTTATATAAAATAAGATATTAGCTAATTAAAGTATCTTAGTCTTATAGCTAGCTTAGTATATAATAGGTATTTCTCTACTACTACTAGTTTTAAGAAGAGAGGCTTTAACCTTTATATATATAATAAGCTTCTTCTCTTAGTTGAAATTCTTTATTCTAAAGACTTTAATAAATAGATTATCTTTAGTAGTATCTTCTACTTAAAGGTTTTTAATAGTAGTAGTCTTAATAGTAGTATAAATTATATATTAAGGCTTACTACTAGGGTTAACCTTATCTTTGTTATTTAGCTTATTAATATATCGGTTACTACTTATTTTAAGATATATAGTAAATTATATATTTTCTTATATATAGTAGATCTTTACCTAATAAATAGAGGTATATAGACTATTAATATTAGTAAGGTTATAGTCTTAAGATAAGCTATATAATACGTTATTTACTAAGTATACTATAGTTAAGGCTATATAGTACTTAGGAAGATTCTAGTATTTCTTAGGTTCTTTAAGTAGTACGAAATCTAGGTAACTCTATAATATCTTAATACACTTTCTATTATTATTAAACTCTAGTTATTCTTTAGCTTATAGTTAGTATTCTCTACCTTATATAAAAGAGTAGAGTTAGGCTTTGTCTTATAAGTCTATATAACCTTAAGCGAAAGAGAGCTAAGGCTAGGATTCTTCTTCTAAGTCTATATAACCTCGAGTAAAAGAGTTATTAAGCTAAACATTAGACTAAGATTTAATATTAGACTAAGGCTCGATATTAAGCTAAGATTTAATATTAGGCTAAGATTTAGCGTTAGGCTAAGATTTAGTATTAAGCTAAGATTTAATATTAGACTAAGATTAAGATTTATAAATTAAGTATACTAGCTCTTATATAGGTATAGTAGTAATACTCTAGGCTTCGACTTTATTAAAAGCTATTAAGAAGCCTTTATTATTTAAAGTAATAGTAGATTAATTTTCTTAATTATCTTTAAACTTATTAATAGACTTTTTAATAAATTTAATAGCTAGTATTTTAGAATTTACCTTCTAATTCTTTTAGAGTATAAGTATAATATTAAGAACTAAGAGACCTAATAAGCTACTAGCGTTTATAGCATAGTTAAGAGCGTTATCGTTCTTAGTAGATATTATGCTAGTAGCTATATTATAGAAGGTTATAATAGTATTAAAGCTAGTATAGCGTCTACTAGCTTTAATTAGACATAGTCGCTCTAGGCCGCTGCTAAATATCTTATTTAGTATTCTATTAACTAGTAAATATATTATAATTAAGATACTTACTATATATTATAATAATAGTTTTATACTATTTAATAGTTTTATAATTAATAGATGAAATAGTAGAGAATTAAGTTATATTAATAGATAATAGATTAAAGAATAAAAGTTATAAAGTAGATAGAAGATAAGATTATAAGGTTTAATCTATAATTATAATATTAAGGCTTAAAATTTATAAAGTTATATAATTACTATCTTAGGTATTAGACTAAAGATAAGGTTTTTAGTAGATAACGAGTTAGCTAACTAATAAGAGCTTATAGTCTAATTAGATTATTATTAAAGGTAAAGACGATAGATAATATCTAAATCTAAGATTAAGTAGACGATATCTAATCTAAGATTAAGTAGATAGATTAAGAGATATTAAGATTAAGGAAAGTATAATATTATAGAGATTATAATTAAATTATTATAAAACGATATTATATTAATATTTTTAAAAGTGTATATATACTATACTCTTTAAAAAGGACCTTATAGGTCTTTTACTAGAAATAGTTAGAACGCTATAAATAAATACGAGTTAGTTTAACGCTATAGAATTAGTAGATAACTAGTTCTAATTTATATCTTAAATATAGCTTTTAAGATTTATTTATAGAAACCGTTACGAGTACGTCTTCTAATAGCCGGCGCTAGCATCTAATAAAGAGTACTATATCTTATAAGATATTATAAGAATAGTCTACTCTATTTCTTAGCCTAGTAGGTCTTAAATACTAGAGCGGCTTACTCTTGAATAATAGAAGTAGGTTCTTATATTATATTCTTATATTCTAACTACTTTACTCTAAAGTATAGCTATATAAGACCTTTTATTAGCTTTTATATCTCTTTACCTAGGATTTCTTTAATAATATATCACTTTTTACTATTAACTATAATATAGCTAGATTTAAGCTATAAATAATTAAAGAAGTTACTCTTTATAAGTTTAAGATATTCTATAAAGATAACTAAATAAATAGCTTCTAGGTATAAGAGTAGTTTAAGCTTAAATACTAAGTTACTAATAGAGCGAATAATCTTAAATAGTCTTAGTTTTAGAAATAAGAGCTTAGTAAAGTTTTATAAATAGTAGCTCTTCTTATAACTCTTAGCTATATAAAGGAAGACGTAATTATTAAATTTAGAAGATATATACTTTTTATTATAGTATATCTTTATATATACTTATACTATTTTAACTAAGTCCTCTACCTACTTTTATAATTAGTTCTTATATATAATAAAGTTAAATTCTAATCCTACTTTATCTATTCCTAGTTTAGTCTTTACTTTATAACTATATATTATTATAAATAGTGTAACTTTTATAAATATATTAATAAAGGTATTTAGAGATAGCTAGATAAAAGGGATAATATCTTCCTATTTAGACTAATTATATACTCTACTAATAGTATAGTATAATATATATACTACTATCTAATTACTTCTCTCTACTTATTTATTTACTACTAAATAATATACTATAGTAAAGACTAGTCTAGTCTTTAATAATTTAAAGAGTCTTTTTTAGAAGATAGATTAAAACTTTAAGTCTTAATTAGAAATAATATAATATAGTAAGCCTCAATTGCTATATACTCTTTTAAAAAAAAGGTTTACCTAGTCCTTTATAGTATATATATCTTTACTTACTATTAGCTTTATAGCTTTTATATATTTATATATAATTATAAAGATCTTATTATTTCTATTATTAGTTATAGATAGACTATTAATAAAGTCTATAGAAAGTACTATAAATAGTATTATTAGATCTTTAATATACTAAAGACTCTCTTAAGATAAGATATTTAAAGGCTTAGCTATTTAGTAGATAGAGTAGGTTATAATATACTCTTTAATTCTTTTATATATCTTAGAGAAAAATATATATTCCTTAACTTACTTATATACTCTTTTTATACTAAAATAACCTTTATTATTATAAGTAGTAGTAAGAATATCTTTAATATACTTTTAAGAAATATATAGCCTTTTCTTACTTTAATTCTAAAAGAATAGAAGCCTACTTACTAGGTTAAAATAGAAGCTTTCTAAGGTAGTAAGAGAAGTACTACTTTTTATATCTACGTATTATCTAGCTAGCTTCCTATATATAAGTCTAAAAGCATAGTTATAGAGTATCTCTTTAGCTATATCTCTTAAGATATCTTTATTTATTATAAGAGTAGTTAATCTAATTATAGATTTTCCTTATATCTAAAGTAATCGTAGTAGAAGAGGTTATTTTTAATATAATCTATTAAGTCTATACTAGGAAATAGTATATAAAGTAAGAGATACTACGTCTATAATATTCCTAAGTACTTAATATAATAGCTTTTCTAGTCTAAATTTTAATAGCTTATAGTACTAGAGAGTCTCTAGAAAGCCTAGAAAGAGTATTTATATTAATATATGATTTTCTAGTCTAATAAATAATTATTATATTTTTTATATACTTAGATAAGAATAATCGCTAATTTACTAATCTTACTAATCGCTTCTCTTTTACTAGACCTATGTCTTTAAAAGCATTTATTATAGTATTATAGTCTATAATTACTATAAAATCTACGCTATTAAGGTATTAAGATAGCTTTTTAAGTACCTAGATAAGTATACTAGTCTTAAGCTTTATAAGCTAGTATCGATCCTCTATAGAGGCTAACGATTTAGATAAGAAGAGGATAGAGTACTTAACCTCTTTATTATTTTTCTAGTATAGTATAATACTATAACCTATCTTATAGCTACTATCTATATATAAAATAAAAGGCTTTAAAAAATTAAGAAATACTAGAATAGGTACTAAGTAAAGTTTATCTTTTAGCTTCTTCTATATCTTTTATTCTTCTTTTAAAAGCTTCTAGTATAGCTTAGAATCGTTAAAGAAATCGTATAGCTTCTTTTTTATATAGATATTATAACTCTTTCTACTAATAAGTAAGCTTTTAAATCTAAGAGTCTTAATCTTATTTAGTAGATTAGTAATTACTATATAATATCTAATAAATTTATAGTAATATCTAAAAAGACCTAATCCTCTCTTAAAGTCTAATAGCGTATTAGACTATTTAATAGCTCTAATAGCTTCTACTTTATCTTCTATAGTATATAGGCTATAGTAGGTAATCTAATACTCTAAAGCCTTTAGTTTAAGCTAAGTAAAATAGTACTTTAGTAATAACAAGGTAATACTAGATTTATATAGTTATTTAAAGACTTAGAAAAAGTAGACTAGATAATCCTCTTTTATCTATAAAAAGATAATAGTATTATTTATAAAAACATATACGAATTACTATAATAGATCGCTAAAAAGATTTTCTATATAATATTAAAAAAAGGATAAAGAGGTTACTAAACCTATTATACTAACTATAAGCTACTCTTAGATATAGTATAGAGTAATAAAGGTGGTTTTTGTAATAGCACGAAATATATACAACTATAGTAGAGGTATATAAGAGTACGTATAGTAGAATAACGTATATAAATACTAGGTACTAATATAGAAGAAAATAATAACTATCCTTCTTCTATACCGAATATAAACGTCTATATATAAGAGATTAGAAGCTTCTAAGTTCTAATAATAATAATAACCGAGCTCTATCTAATATAGCTAATACTAAATAATAAGAGCTAAAAAGCTAAATATATAATATCTAAATCTTAATCTCTTCTATATATAAATATTAGATATTAATATCTTTAGTACTTCGCTTATATAAGTATTAGTTATTTATAATCTTAGCCTTAGAGGTATTAGAGATATTAGTAGTGCTTAGAGGTATTAGTAGTTTTACGAATACTAATAATTTAGAATAGTACTATTATATAATAATCTAGGATAGTATACTATTATATCCCCTCTCCTTTAAAAAGACTTATTCTAAGTCTTTAGTTATCGATCGGTATAGTATTAGGTCGATCGGAGTATTATTTATCTCTTTATTATAAAGAATATAATTTATCTACTATTATAGTATATAGTAGTCGAGGTAGGATTAGTAGCTAGTAGTATTATTATTTAAGAGCTAATCGCTCTTTATTTACTACTATATACTATATAATAATAGATGTGAATAGAAGAGAGGCTAATTATTAGCTATCGAGTAGAGAGTAGTACGCTACTATAGAGTTATTATATTCTTACTATTATTATATATTATAATAGTAATTATTAAGTAATAAATAATAATCGTAAAGCAATAGCTATTATTATAAGTAGTATATTAGTAGACGACTTTTCTCTAATTCTAACTTCTCTTTTTTTCTTTTTATTTAAATAATATAAATAGTAAGAATACCTTCTAATTAGGTATATCCTTATATACTAACTTATCTCCTAGAACATATATATATATTATATATATATATAAAAGTAAGTTCTTCTCTTCTTAATTAGACTTGATTTAGAGCTAATCTAATATAGTAAAATGCCTCTTCTATATTCTCCTAGTACGCTTCTAGCTACCTACTAAGTCTACTATGTTTAGTACCTTTAAGTAAAATCTTAGAATAGAGATTATATATATACTTTTAAGAAACCAAAGTCGAAGAAGTATAGGTACTATATTAAGTAGAATACTATATATATCCTAGTAAGTTTAATTCTAAATATATACTAAATTCGTTCTAACTTAGGTAGTTACTATAGTTTATTAAGAAGGAGTTTAGTAAGCTTAAGCTTAAGAAGAAGAAGAAGGAGATTAAGAAGACTACTAAGGCCTTAGATAAGGTATTAGTTATTACTAGTATAGAAGTACTAAAGAATAGTTTAAAGGTATAGTTTACTCTTTTAGAGAAGACTTAGGTACTTTGTACTAAGGTTACTATAAGTACCTCTTACTTATTAGAGAGGTTTTAGTTACTAATATTTAATAGTTCTTATACTGTGCTATAAAGAGTAGAACCTCTATCTAAACCTAGGTTTAGGTTCTTTTTAAGGCTTACTTAAAGAGTTTATAAGCGTCCTCTCTAAAGCTGGTTATAAGAGGTTACTAAGGTAAGAAGCGTCTCTATAAGAAGAAGGTAGTAGAGGAAGAGCTAATTTAAGCTCCTTATACTTAAGAGAGTAAGAAGGAGGATAATAAGTTAAAGGAAGGAGAGGATATATAGGCTCTGTTTTAGTAGTAACTTAGTCTTAGTTCTTTACTTTATTAATTTTAAACATTCTTACTAGTTAGTGTTTTATCTTAGGTTTTTATTATAAGTTCTTTATTAAGAGTAACTAGAATTAGAGAGTATTAATAGAGTTTTATAAATTAACTCTTTTACCTAATTCTTATCTAATTCCTATATATTAAGCTATTTAGAGAGATATTAGAGTAGTCTTAGCTTTTCTAGATATTTAGTATAAAAGTCTCTTAGATAATATAGTAAACCCTAAAAATTATCTATAAGATACTAAGTAAGATCTAAATCGTATCTAACCTAGTTTATAGATACTTATAAAAGAGACTTTGTTTCTAATCCTTTAATATTAAAGTATAAGTATTCACGTTTACTAAAAGAGTATAGTCTAATTCTATCTAGTAGGTTAGAAAAAGTTTAAAGCTTAAAAAGTTTAAAAAGTTTAAAGTAGAGATAGAGGCGAATTTAGAATAGAGTTAGAAGTAAATATTAAGAGGTAATATTATAAGTAATAGTAATAACTTAATTAAGAGCTTACTTTAAGAGTATACTAATTTATATCTTATTCGAATTTGAAAAAAAAAGAGTATAAGTTTGTCTAAGGTTAGTAAGAACTTAGAGTAAAGTTAGAAATAGAAAAGTTAATAATATTATAGATAGTAATAACTTAGCTAAGAGGTTACTATCCTTTTAAGAGTATACTAATTTATATCTAAGTTGAATTTAGATAAAAAAAGAACTTCTAGCTCTACTAGAAGTAAAAGAAGATAAGAAAGTAAAGACTATAAGACTCTAATCAGAGTTAGTAGAGTTTTAGCTAGTTAAAAGACGAATTTATTACTAAATGTTATTATATTTAAAATTCTTATCTAAGTATCTAGAGATAATAAAAGAAGTGGTTTTAGCTAGTTAAATAAACTTAATACCGAAGTTGTTAAAGTTAAAATTATTATCTAATATTTAAGATAATAAAAGGAATAGTTTTAAGTATAACATTTATTAGTACTATTATATAAACTATGTTACTTAGGCTTATAGGCTATCTTATTCCTTTTAGAGTACTTAAAGACTTATTTATTTTCTAATTCTAATTCTACTTCTAAAGTAGAGAACGATTTACTATTATATTATAGAGAGTTTAGAGCTAGATAGAGAGATATTCTAAACCGTAGTACTAATATCTCGTAACTTAGCGTTTTAGTAGGTCTTCTTATCTATAGCTAAAAGATTATTTACTATCTTAGTAAAGTTATAATTCTAGCGTCTCTTAAAAGTAGTAGAGGCGTTTTAGAGCTAAGATATAATCTTATTTTATCCTATATATAAAAGAATCTTTCTAATTCTAATATCTCTCTAAGTATAGCTATACTTAAAAAGTAACCTTTTAAAGTTAGTAAAAGTTTCTTTAGTATATTCTTCTTCTAATTCTACTTCCTTCTCTTTTAACTTCTATCTCTTTTAACCTTTATACTAGTAAGGACTCGGTCTATAACCGTAGTCTTTTTAAATATTTACTAGTAGAGGTTTAAGAGAAGTTTAGAGTAGAGTTAGATAATATTTAGTTAAGAAATAGTAATAACTTAGCTAAGAGCTTACTTTTGAGTTTCGTTCTAATAGAAAGTATATTTTAACTAATTTATACCTAATTTAAGGTTTAGGAAGTAGTAGGAAGTTTATTAGAAGTAAAAGCTTATAAGCGAAAGAGGTCTAAATATAGGCTTTAAAAAGCAAAGAAGAGTTTAAATAAAGGTTTAAAAGAGGGTTAGATTAATAAGAGTTTAAAGATAGAGTGTTTTTTAAGTTATTAACTTTATAGTTCGCTTATAATTATATCTATCTTATCTAACTAATCGTTTTATCCTTTGTTTTTATACTATTATCTTATCTATATATTATCTATATTTAAGAAGTCTTACTTATTATTTTATTAAGATCTTCTAAGTCTTAGTATATAGTTATAGATTAGAGAGGGTTTAGAGAGTCTTTCGAAAAGAGGAGTAGTCTTAGAAGAGGGTTATTAGAAGATATTAGAGGTAGCTACTTATAGCTAAAAGAGGTATAAATTCGAGCTTAGAAGTAGGAGAGAGTTAGATTAGAGAGAGTTCGAAGATAAAGTGTTTTATTAACTTTAAATTATAAGCTCGCTTATCTATCTTTCTAGCTTAGCTAGCCGATTCCTTATTTCTTAATTCTCTACTTCTAAAGCTTATATAACCGACTATATCTAGTCTATATTTAAGAAGTCCTACTAGTCTCTTTAACTATTGTTTTATTAAGATCTTCTAGATCTTAGTATATAAGTACTATTTAGACAGCTTTTAGAAAGAGAGATAGCTCTAGAAGAGTGTTTAACACCTCGTAGTAGAACTAGGTTTAATATTTTAAAGATATTGATTTAAAGAGAGAGAGAGAGATAAGATTAGATTTAGAAGCCTTCTAGATAACTATTATAAGTTAACTTATTCACTGAATCTAAGGTTATTAAGACTCTTAAGAATACTTAGCGTATTCTAATCTCTTAATATATACTAAAACATAATTTTTACTAGCTATTTATATAGATACTAAACTCTAGTATTACTAGCTATCTAGGTAGTCTCTAATTACTTAGCTATTTAAGAATACTATTATAATATTCTAAATTAAGAGTAAATCAACTTCTAAATAAAGAGTAGTAATAAGCTTAAAGATGTGATAGCATACTATCCTGGATTATCATATAACAGCTGGATTATCATATAACAGCACTATCCTGAATTGTCGGTATTCGTGAAACTGCTAATACCCCTAAGCAGTGCCGATACCCCTGATACCCCTAGGGCTAAGATTATGAATAACTAATACTTATATAAGCAAAGTACTAAAGGTATTAATATCTAACATTTATATATAGAAGGGATTAAGAGTTAGATGTTATATATTTAGCTTTCCAAAGGTTTAGAGGTTATATATTTAGCTTTTTAGCTCTTATTATTTAGTATTAGCTATATTAGATAGAGCTCGGTTATTATTATTATTAGAACTTAGAAGCTTCTAACCTTCTTATATATAGATGTTTATATTTAGTATAGTAGAGAGATAGTTATTATTTTCTTCTATATTAGTACCTAATATCTATATATATTATTCTACTATATATACTCCTATATACCTCTACTATAGTTATATATATTTTATACTATTATATAAAAACAATAACTCTTCTTTACTAGTAATAGCCTTAATAATATCTCTTTTTAAGCTTATTACTACTCCTTATTTAAAAGTCGATTTACACTTGATTTAGAATATTATAACGATATCCTTATATAGCTAGGTAATTAGAGACTACCTAGATAGCTAGTAATAGTAGGGTTTATTATCTGTATAGATAGCTAGTATAAATCGTGTTTTAGTATATATTAAAGGATTAGAATATACTAAGTATTTCTTAAGAGTCCTAATAACCCTAGATTTAGTAAATAAGCCGACTTATAATAGTTATCTAGAAGGCTTTTAAATCTAATCCTACCCCTCTTCCTCTCTCTAATTTAACATTTAATATATTAGAATCTAGAGCGACTCTTAGTCTCTTCTAAGCTCTACTCTTAAACGTAGAGCGACCTCTTAAGGAATAAAGTTAAGCCTCTACTAAAAGGTTCTTAACTTAGTACTATACCTCTAAGAATAGTAAGAAGCCTAAGAATAATCGAGGTAAAGGCCTAGCGCCTAGAAGCTAGAGAGATTAATAGAACTTCTCTAATATAGACAAGATATAAGGTATAATCTAAGCTATAGAGGCTAAGGATTAAGAAAAAGAATAGAGAATTTTAGAGTAAGATAATTAGATTACTTAATTATTAAACCTAGTATAGTAAATTAGTTAATAACTACTAAATAATAACTAAAGTCTAAGTCTTATCTAACCTATATAAATACCTCCTTCTACCTCTTTAAACTATTATTATAGATAAGACCTTACTCTTAATATTTATCCCTTATTATAATCTACTCTATACTTATAACTTAAAAGTACTCTAAAAGCCCTTTAACCTATTAAAAGCAAGATTATAGAAAAAATTAAACTTTTAGATAATAGTGTTTTACCTATATATAAGTAATAGAGAATATTAATACGTAATCGACTCTATATAAACGCTAACTATTATTAGATACCTTTAACTTATAAAGCTCTTATTTAAGAGATAATAATAAAACTCGCCTAGAACTACTTAGAGCTCTAATATAAGTCTAATATAAGTAAGATAGTATTTAAAAACTATAAAGAGATAATCGAGCTTCTTAATACCTATTATCTAATAGGTTATAAGAAGAAGAATACCTAGAACGCTTTTTAGTCTCTTTAGATAAGATAGAAGGGTTATATAAGAGAAAGTTTTATAGAATTTAAAAGTCGCTTTTTAAGTATAGTAATACTTAAAGAAGTATCTAAGTAAGATAAGTTCTACTATATATAAGATAAACTTACGTCTTAGCTCTAAACCTAATTAGTTAATAGTAAGAGGTACTAGAATACCGACTTTAATAAGATAGTAAGAGACCTATTATTTATAAATAAAGAATAACACTATAATACTAAGTTATATATAACTAGTATAATAAGTACTAAAAAACCTATTATAATAAACTTATTATACTAAAAGCCTAATACTAACTAAACCTTATCTAGTTCCTTAATAAAACCCTTACTACCCTTATATAGACTTTATACTACTTCTTAAAAAACTTCTTAATCTCCTAGACCCCCTTCTACTAGTAAAAGATTAAAGACTTTATCTATAGACTAACTCCTTACTAGTATAAAGTACTATAATTATAGGAAACCTAGGTATATTAAGCTCGACTATCTTAATCTACCTAGTATTAATAAGATAAAGAAGGATAATTAACCTAAGAAAGAATAACTACTTAAAGAGTACTCTAACTCTAACCTAAGTTAGAAGGAAAACGAAGAGGCCTAGGTAAAAATACCTTCCTAGGCCTATATAAATATAATCTATCTAGACTTAACCTTTCTAAGCTTATAAGAGGAAAATAATTCCTTATAAATACTACTCTTAGTATATAGAGATATAGTATTAAAATATAAGCTTTAGTAGATATAGGAGTAAATAGGTACCTATTTTTAAATTAACCTCTAGCTTTATAATTATTAAAAGTAATAAGTATAAAGATCTAGAAACTATCTTATTTAGTATCTATTTATAGATATAATAATAGTACTAAAAGCTAGGTAAATTAGTTTATATAACTATATTTAAATATAGATAAACGTTATATCTATAACTACCCCTTTATTATTCTAGACTTTAAATAATAAGACTTAATTATTAATAATAAGTAGTTAAACTATTTTAAAGTTCTTCTTAACTTCTTAAAAAACTAGATTACTTAGCTAGCTAAATACCCTCTAACTCTCTACTATAGTAAGGAAATTTTACTTTCTCTTTTTAGCTAGAACTAGAAACCTTTTTTAAATTACTAGTTAGATATAAACTAAAGAGAATATACTATCTAGTAATAAGAAAGATATAAAAAAGGTAGACTTATATATATAGCTAAGTTATTACTTTTATTTATAATAATATCTCTTAAAATTTTAATATCTAACTTTAGTCTAAAGCCTCTATAAACTACTAGTATAGCCTTAAAAGGCTAGACCTTATACTCCTTTATCTATAAAATAAACACTAATATAATATATTATAATATAAAATAGCCTAATTTAGAATTTTATATAATAAGCCTTTATAAGCTAGATTAGGTTATTAATAAGAGATTAGCCTCTCTCTAAGACGATAATAAGATAAGAGCTCTAATATAGGCTCGACTCTTAAAGTATTACTTATTCTATAAAGACGTGTTCTTAAAAGTAGCTTTTAATAAGCTTCCTCTTTACTACAAATATAATTATAAGATTACTTTAAATAAGCTACTTCTTAACTCCTTTTTACCTCTATATTAATAGTTAACTATAGAGCTTAAGACTATAAAAGAGTATCTTATAAAGAACCTAGATAAAAGGTTTATTATTAATAGTAATAGCTCTTTCGCCTCTCTTATACTCTTTATTAAAAAGGCTAATAGTAATAAGTTACAGTTCTATATTAATTATAAGAAGCTAAATACTCTAACCTAAAACAATCCCTACTTAATCCCTTATATTAATAAGCTCCTTTCTAAGATAAGAATAGCTAAAATCTTTACTAAATTAAATATTAGATAAGCTTTCTATTATATCTAAATAGACTCTAACTTAGAAGAGATAACTACGTTTAGAACTAGGTATAGTATATATAAATATAAGGTCCTCCCTTTTAGACTCTATAACAGCCCTACTACTTATTAACGTTATATAAATAACGTCTTAATCGATTATCTAGATAACTTTTATATTACTTACTTAAATAATATTTTAATTTATTTAAATACTATTAAAGAATATAAGAAATAGGTTAGAAAGGTTCTAAATCGGCTCTAAGAAATAAGACTTTAGATAGATATTAAGAAAAGCGAATTTAGTATTATTAAAGTTAAATACTTAAGATTTATCTTAACTATAAAAGGACTTGAAGTTAATCTAGAAAAAGTAGAGCTTTTATAAAACTAGGTCTAACCTAATACTATAATAAGTATAAAGTCTTACCTAGAGTTTATAAGATTTTATAGATAATTTATTAAAAGTTATATTAAAATTACTAAACCTCTAACTATAATAATACACTCTATAAAGCTATTTCTATAAATACTTAAATATAATAAAGCCTTTAAAGTACTAAGGACTCAGCTACTTACTATATAAACCTTATACTACTTTAACCTTAATTATAATATAAAGGTAGAAATAGACTTCTTAGAAGAAGTAATAACAAGTATATTCTTATAATAACATAATAGCTTTTAGTACTCTATTAGGTTCTACTTATACGTCTTAGTTAGCTATAAATTAAACTAGGAGATCTATAATAAAGAGCTATCTACTATTATAGAAGCTTTTAAGAAATAACATCTTAAACTTATATTATATTAAAAGTATATTAACATATATTTAAATTATAGATTATTAGAATACTTTATAATAACTAAGCTACTTATAGCTAAGTAAGTCTAATAGATAGAGTTTCTATTAGACTTTAACTTCTAGATCTAATTTACGTCTAAGAAGAGTAATTAAAAAGTAGATATATTAACCTAATATAAGTAAGACTTAAAAACCTATAATTAAGCTAAAGTAGATAGTTACTTATATACTCTCTTAGTACTAAATTGTTTAGACCTCTAAATTAATACTAAACTTACTTAAACCTTTTTATAAGAATAGTCTACCTCTCTTAATATAATTTAGTTAGACAATATTCTAGAAATAAGTTTAAATACGATTTAGAAGTTAAAAGAAGATAACTTATACTTCTTTTAGAAAGAACGTTATTAACTTCTAAATAGATACTACCTCTTATTAGATAATTTACTACTCTTTAAAGATCAACTTTATATTTAAAAGAATACTAAACTCTATATAAAACTAATCTAAGAAGTCTATAACTAAGTATCTAATACTTACTTAAGTATAAAAAAGATATACTAGTTATTAATATAATACTACTACTAAGCTAGAATGTTTTTAAACTATAGAAGGTATATAAGGAATTATTAAGCTTATAAATACTCCTATTCTTAATAAACTAAGTAATAAGGCTTTCTTTACCTCTTACTTATACTTAACTATCTTATATAATATTTATATATAAACTTTAAATTATTTTTAAAAAATAAACACAGATTTAATACTATATTAGTATTTATTAACCAACTTAGAAAGGATTTAGTATTAATACTCTATTACTCGACTATAGATGTTAAAAGACTAGTTAAACTCTTTATTTAATAGATTTACTATTTTAGCTACTACTTTAAATTAATTACGTTTAATTAAAGACTTTAATTTATATTATTATTTTAAACTAAATTTTATTAAATAATTAGTATTAAGCTTAAGCTTAGTACTACCTACTATAAATAGATAGATAAATAGATAGAGATAATAAACTAATATATTAATTAGAGACTAAGGCCCTTTATAACCTATTATTAAGATAACTAGAGTAAATTAATCCCTCTAATAGATAGAGTATAAATAATACTTTTATACTTATCTATTAATATAACCCTTTATTAGCTTAAGTTTAGACTTAACCTAAAGACTTCGTAGGACTAGAATATACTAGAGACTTCTATTCTTTAGAAACGACTTAACTATAATAAAGTAGTAAAAGTAGTCTAATATATATACTCTACTTAGAGGATAGCTAAAGATAATATAGGTAAGGTTTAGAAAAAGATAGAGGATAGTATAAACTAATACCGAAGAGCTATTAACTAGAATATTAGAGATAAAGTCTACTTATCTACTAAGAATCTTAAGATAAATCGTCTTAGCTAAAAGCTTATTAAATAGTAGATAAGACCTTTTAAAATATTAGAAAGTATAGAATACTCTTATAAGCTAAAACTTCTTAAAAGCTTATTAATTTATAATATTTTCGCTTCTAATATACTTTTAAAGGATCTAAATACCTCCTTACTAGGATAAGAGGCTTTAAAGCTTCTACTAGATATTATTAAAGGTATATAAGAATAGAAGGTATAAGAAATACTTAGTAGTAGACTTTTTAGAAGATAGCTATAGTACTAGGTAAAATAGGTTAGATATAATTTAGATCTTACTTAGTATCTTATAGATAATTTTTAGAGTTTACTATATCGTTTAAGAGACTTTTATACTAAATATCTAGAAGAGCTAGAACTATCTTAACACCTCTCTAAATAGCTTAATATATAAGAATTAGATAAGAATTAGGTAAAAGAGTTAATTTATAATATTAATACCCTCTAATTCTAGTTACCTTTAATAAGGAACTTATAATAAAAACCTAAGATAAAATACTAACTAGTAGGAATGTTCGAAATTAATAAAGTAAAGAACTAAGACTAAGTTACTATTAAAATAGAGCCTACTAACCCTCTCTAGACTATAGCCTCTCCTTCCTCTAACTTATTATCCTCCTCTTTACTCTCTTAAGTATAAGGAGCCTAAATCGGCTCTTCCTCTACTACCTCCTTCTTATAAGGACGCTTCTTACCTCGACGACCTCTTATAACCGGCTTTAGAGAGGATACCTATAAACTCTTTAAGTAGGCTTTAAAGAGGACTCGAACCTAGGTTTAGATAGAGGTCTTACTCTCTATAGTACGACGTAAGGACTGTTAAATGTTAGTAACCGAAACCGCTCTAATAAGTAAGGGGTACTTATAGTAACCTTAGCGCGAAGCGCTCGAGTCTCCTCTAAGAGAGCGAACTATACCTTTAAACTATTCTTTAGTGCCTTTATACTAGTAACGACTAACACCTTATCTAAGGCCTTAGTAGCCTTCTTAACCTCCTCCTTCTCCTCCTTACCTATAAGCTTATTAAACTCCTTCTTAATAAACTACAATAACTACTTAAGTTAGAATAGATTTAGTATATATTTAAGATTAAACTTACTAGGATATATATAGTATTCTACTCTACGTAGTACTTATACTTCTTTAACTTTAGCTTCTTAAAAGCGTATATATAATCTCTGTTCTAAGATTTTACTCGAAGATACTAAACGTAGTAGACTCGGTAGGTAGCTAAAAGCGTACTAGGAGGACATAGAAGAGGCATTTTACTATATCGGATTAGCTTTAAATTAGGTCTAATTAAGAAGAGAAGAACTTACTTTTATATATATATATATAATATATATATATGTTTTAGGAGATAAGTTAGTATATAAGAATATACCTAATTAGAAGATATTCTTACTATTTATATTATTTAGATAAAAAGAAAAGAAGAGAAGTTAGAATTAAGAAAAAGTCGCTTACTAATATACTACTTTTAATAATAGCTATTACTTTATAATTATTGTTTATTACTTAATAATTACTATTATAATATATAATAATAGTAAGAACATAATAACTTTATAGTAGTATACTACTTTCTACCTACTAGCTAATTATTAGCTTCTCTTCTATTTATATCCTATTATTATATAGTATATAGTAGTAAATAAAGAGCGATTAGCTCTTAAATAATAATACTACTAGCTACTAACCCTACCTTAACTACTAGATACTATAATAGTAAGATAAGTTATATTCTTTATAATAAAAAGATAAATAATACTTTAATCGACCTAATACTATACTGATTATTAATAGAAGACTTAGGACGAGTCTTTTTAAAGGAGGAGAGATATAATAGTATACTATCCTAGATTATTATATAATAGCTAGATTATTATATAATAGTACTACTCTGAATTGTTAATATTTATAAAACTGCTAATACTCTTAAGTAGTGCTAATACCTCTAATACTCCTAGAGCCGAGATTATAAATAACTAATACTTATATAAGCGAAGTGCTAAAGGTATTAATATCCGATATTTATATATAGAAGAGATTAAGGTTTAGATATTATATGTTTAGCTTTTCGAAGAATTAGAGGTTATATATTTAGCTTTTTAGCTCTTATTGTTTAGTATTAGCTATATTAGATAGAGCTCGGTTATTATTATTATTAGAACTTAGAAGCTTCTAATCTTCTTATATATAGACGTTTATGTTTGGTATAGTAGAGGGACAGTTATTGTTTTCTTCTATATTAGAGCCTAGTATCTATATACGTTATTCTACTATACGCACTTCTATATACCTCTACTATAGTTGTGTGTATTTCGTGTTATTATAGATATTATATAAATAATAGAGAGAATAAGAGTAGTAGAAGTACTAATAGTAGAAGGAGACTTAGTTATAATTCTAATAATTATTAGAAGACGGATTCTAAAGATAAATTTATTAATAAGAGAAATAAAAGATTATAAATAAACTAAGCTAATTATAAAGCTTAAAAATCTAATTAGAGTAGTATAATTCCTATTCTAGGTTAGGTATCTTTTAATAAGGAGTTTTAATATTAATAGCTACGTTAGTATACTATCTCTATTTTGAAAGTTACTTATTATTCTCTTAGTAGGTTATATAATAACTACTTTCTATTCTAAAATTTATTCTAATACTATTTAGCTTATATAAAAGAGGTAGAATTAACCTATTATAAATACTTATAAGCTCTTATATATATAATACTTAAGGCTAGTTTCTTTCTAATAGAAGTAAATTCCTTAAAATTAAGCTTTAATATATATCTAATAGAACTTTTTTATAAAATTTCTATAATAAGAAAGCTTTCTTAGTATTCCTAGGTAATAGGATTAAGAACGTTATTAATTTACCTAACTTATTAATATATACTAGATCTTAAAAAGATTTAAGAATATATATACTATAATTAGTTACTAGTAGAAGACTAGTATTAGGAATTGTTTAATATAAAGGTAAATCTTCTTAAATAAGACTATAAATAGACTATATCCCTTTCTCTTAGTTATATCTACCTTACTTATTTCTTCTAAGATAATAAGAATAATAGACGCTATATACTATATAATTAAGAATAAGATAGTAACTTCTAGTAAAAGTATAAAAAAGGATAGATATATCCTCTATATAAATAACCTTCTTAAAGTAGTAGTAAATTTTTTATCTAAGATTTTATTAAAGAAGCTAGTAAAAACTAAGTTTAAGACCTAGTTTAAGACCTAGTCTAAGACTTAACTATAGATAATATTAATTAGGCTTCTTAGACTATTATTAATACTCTTAAAGAGGAAAAGGGGTTAAGTACTAACTTACTTAAAGAAGAATACTTCTATTATTTTCTAGCTATTATAATAGAAATAAAGAGTAGAGATAAGTTTAAAGGCTTAGATTAGACTAGCTTAATAAATATAGTTTACTAGTATAGTATAACGCTCTATATTATTAATCTATATTATAGAGAAATATTTAAAGTTATAACCTATCTTTTTTAATCTATCTTTAAGTAACTTCTAGCTTATATATATATTATATTTTAATATAATATTATATATAAGTTTACTCTATATTTAGAAAAACACTATTAATAACTTATAGTAAGGATAATATATACTATAAATATATTTTACTAATATACTTATACCTTAGATTATTAACTATAATAAAGACTATAGTAAACTAAGTTTCTTAGTTTAAGTAATAGAGAAGGAGTTAAAAGAGACTAGTTATTAAAAAGCTACTTAGTCTCTATATACTATAGAAGTTCTACTCTTTTAAGAGAGGTACTATTAAATACTTAAATAAAGCACTATAGGCTTATTTAGTAGGAAGAGCTTAGTTTAACTTTAAATAAAAGATATAAGAGAACTTAATTACTAATTAATAAATATAAAGCTACTATTAATAATACTTATACTTATCTTAAGAAGTACGAATTTATAAGAGATAAAAACTATATATAGTCTAAATTATATAAGTATTAGTATATCTAAGAAAACTAGTTTACTTAGAAGAAGGATACTAAGTTAAAAGTATAAGATAAGAGACTATTTACTTATTTAAATCGAATTCTAGCTTATAAGGAAGCCTATTAAGCGATATTTAATAAACTTTAACTACTTAGAGAAGTAGATATTAAGAAATAAGTTCTAAAGAATATAAAACGTTTTCTAGCTAAGATTATTCTATACTATTTATTAAGAAAATAAACTATTAGATAATTACTAGAATATATAATAAAATTAGTAGTATAAGAGTTAAGAAAAACTAGCTAAAATTATAAAGATTAAAGACTTATAAGCGCTAACTATACCTAGTACTAGAAATCCTAGATTTAGTACTAAATTAAGATAGAAGTATAAGAATACTATAAGCTTACTACTTAAAGAATCTAAGAACTTTATAATATTTATAACTATTTAAATATAAAAGGTACTAAAAAATTATAAGAGTATATAAAAGCCTTATTCTATTATCTACCTCTAATAGTTAAGAAAAGTTAAACTATTTAAAGATTATATAATAAATTACTAAAGAGTTATAAAATACCTCTAATATTATTATAAACCTTTAACCCTTTAACCTTAGAAGAAGAGTTAAATTATAAGATATAGTAGTATAAAATTATAATAAGTACTTATTTTTTAACTTTAGAAGCCTCTCTATAGTTATTAATAGAATATACCTTATTAAAGTCGCTCTTTTTATCTTTTATAGATCTATTTTCTTTTAAATCTTTCTTAGAATCCTTTTTAGAGCTATCTCTTAACCTATCTCTTAAGCCTTTTTTAAAGCCTTCTTTAAAGCTATTTATAGAGTCTTATCTATAGTATTCCTTTATCTTTACTCTAAGACTAGTCCTAGATAGAGAAAGACTAGCTTAAGAAATTTCTTATAAAGAAAATCTAAGTAATCGATTATCTTTTATAACTAACTATATAAGCTTTATAGATAATATTATAATTCTATATAGTATTAATATATTATTAAAGTTTAAAAGAGCTATAAAAGAGGTTAATATCTTAATTTCTAAATAGTATTATATAGTAAACTAAATAATTAATATACTTTAGGCTCTCTTAATATCTTTATATTAATTCTAGACTTAATAAGAGATTTATCTTTAATATATATATATTATTAAATAAGTTTTTATAACTAAATCTCTAATTAATTACTATAATAAGATTAAGAATTTAGATCTTAAAAATAATCTTAAAAGTATTTATAAGTATCTATATTTCTAATATATAATTAAACTAAAAGCTAATATATTTAAATATCTTTTAAAACTATAATATTTTATCTAGATTCTCTTTAATTATTTTACTTATTTATTTATTAAATCTAGTATAAGATATAAGATTTATATCTAATAACTTTAAATTAGAGTTTTTATAGTTTAATCTAAGTAATAATAAAGATAATAGTAAAGGTAGAGTAAACTATAAAGCTTATAGAGAGTATTTTAAAGATATTTATAACCTTTTTAAAAGTCTATAAGTTTAGAATATAACTAATAAAGTAGAAGATTTATAAACTTAAGCTAATTCTAAAAGAGTAATATATAAAGAAAGATAAAAGTATAACTATATAAAGAAATTCCTTATATTATAAAGTCTTAATAGAGGCCTCTATTATAAGTCTTTATTAACTTTACTATCTATCTTAACTTTAACTTTAACTTTAATATAATAACTACTATTACTACTTTATAAATAGCTTTTTAAATATTCTTTAATCTATAATATCTACTATTCTTCTTTAGTACTATTACTATTACTTTTAGCGTCTACCTCTTTATAAACTCTTTTTAAAACCTTATTCTTAATATCCTTATATACTTTTAACCTTATATACTCTTAACCTTTTAACCTTATATACTCTTAACCTTCTAACCTTATATACTCTTAACCTTCTAACCTTATATACTCTTATCCTTATATTACTACTTATTATGTTCTTATAACTTAAAGCTTTATTAACATATTATTATAAAGTTATAAGCTAGCCCTTGTTGTATTTTAATTTAGTTTTTATTATAATATATTTACTATGTCTTACTTCTACTATAATAATAGTAATATAGTAGATAAGGACTCTATATCTAGCTTATTTAGGTTTTAATTAAATAAATTTAATATAGTTAATAAACTACTTTTTACTTATATACTAGCTAATATAGGCTTAGATAGTGTTCTTTCTAAGTAAGAATGTTTTACTACTTAAGAAGAGACTTAGCTTTAGTTCTTCTTAAAAGAAATCTTTCTTATTAAGTTCTAGTTTAAATTTAATATTATCTTTAAATACTTTATATAGTTATAAGCTATTATTAAGAGATAGAAGGCTTTAGTTATATTAATATTTAAGGCTAAGAAGGAATAGTATAGTTTTAAGATAGTAGCTATATATTATAAAGATGTTTTATAATATAAAGTAATTTATAACTATATTTCTATAATAAAGATAATTTAAATAATCTTTATTCTTATTCTCTTACTAATAGTAGATAGCTTAAGAAGTTTTATAATAAGGCTAAGCTAGAAATCTAAAAATAGCTAGAGTCTTACTATATAAGGTTTTTCTTTATTTTATTTTTTCTAATTTAAAGCTAAGAAAGGAGTAGTAAAAAACTTTAAAGCTTAAATCTAAGTATAAGTTTAATATTAATAATAATAACTATAATAATAAGCTTTAAGAGATACTAATATCTTTAAAGAAGTATTAAAATAGTAGTTTATATAGAGTTTAAGTTATTATTAAACTTAAGAATAGTAATTATAAGAATAAGAGAGTATAGATATCTTTATTCTTTATATTTACCTAGTATAATATAGTATAGCTAGATAATACTACTATATAATACTTTATATTAAAGACGAGAAGTAAAGTATTAGTTTATTTACTAATATATATCTAAGGTTTTATTCTTTTATTTTTAAATTTCTACTTCTAGGTATTAGCTTAAGTAAGCCTTATATTATAAAAGGTAGTCTTATCTAAACTTAGTAATAAATTCTTTAAATATATATACTTATCTTTAAAATTATTAGTACTTATTATTCTTTTATATATTTATAATACTTATAAATATACGTTTTTCTTAAATTAAAATAAATTAGTAAGTACTTTTATTTATTAGTAAATACTAAGTAGATTTAGTAGTAGTAAGTACTAATATCTTAAAGTAAATTTTAGTATAATATTAAAAGAGTTAAGTATAAGCTTCTTCTTATCTTTTAAGCTATTCTTCTTTAATAGTAACTATTATCTTTAATTAGTAATTAACCTTCTTACTATTTTATAATACTTATAATTAATCTATAAAATTACTTTTTCTTATTCCCTTTCTAGTATATAATCTCTAGTCTAATTTTATAGAGAGTTATTAATAGTTAGTAGAAAATTTAGTTTATTTTAAAATACTAATTTAGTTTTAGAGAAGGATAAGTACTTAAAAGAGTACTTAGGTAGTTTACTATACTAAATACTCTTAAGATATAAGTATAAGGTTTTAATTAAATTAAAAGAGATCTTCTCTTAAGCTAGTAGTTAAGAGAGAGTAGTACTAGTAATATAGAGTTCTTCTAGCTTTAGTAGTTAGTTAGGTATAAGTATAGATATATTAGTCTTACTATCTTAAGAGGAGTCTAGCTATAAGGTTATAGAAGAGGCTTATTTAATCTCTCCTTTATTAAGCTTAAATAATTTTACTTTATTTAATTTCTAAGCTTTTAATTTAATAAAGTTATTAATCTTTTATTAGTATAATTATATAAACTTTAAATAAAGATTCTTTAAAATAGAGTATCTTACTTAAAGCTCTTTATATAAATTATTTATATACTCTTAGTTTTATTTACTACTCTTTCTAATAATATTATACTTTTATATATAGAATATAATATATTATTATATAAGAGAGAGTAAGAAATATTAAGCTATTTAATTTATCTTAATCTAGTAAATATTATTTACTTTAAGAGATATGCTTTTAACCTTAGCTATAGCCTCTTTATATTCTTTTAAACTTTTTAGGAATTTCTAAGTATATTACGATTTTTCGTCTTTTAGCTAAATATTAATTATTTAATATAAACTAATATTAGTTAATAGTCTAAGATAATTATAAACTATTATATAATTATATTTATAATAGCTTTAAAAAGAAGTATAGAGTAAGATAGTAATTAAGTAGAGTATAAATAAGTCTTTAATAAATATACCTTAACTAGAAAAGGAGGTATTTATTATAGAGAATAGTAGCAACTAATATAGAGTTATTATAATATAAGGAATAATATATAGTATTATAAACTTTAATATTTAATAATTAAAAGATATTATAAAAATATTCTAATATCTATACTAGCTAAGTCTCGCTCTTTCTAAAATAGGTTTTTACGCCTATAACTAAGTTAGTATTAAACATATACTAGGCTAAAAGTATTAAATATAAGTAATATTATAAAGAATAGAGACTAGATCTTATCTTAAATGTTCTTATACTTCTTATTTAAACTATATTACTCTACTAAAATAACTTTAATTTTATTTAAGATTTATATTCTATTAACTAAATATAGAATAAATCTAAGAGCTAATTATAGAGCTAATTATAAAGCTAATTAAAGCAACGAGAATTATTCTAAGAATTAATTAACTAAAGAATCAATCTAATATTTAAATCTTATTCTTAACTAAAAGCACTTCTAATACTTAGCTAAATACTTAGTTAAATACTTAGCTAAATACTTAGTTAAATACTTAGCTAAATACTTAGCTAAACCTATACTTAATTATCCTAATATAAAACTACTTAAACAAATTAAGCTAAACCGCGAACAGATTAATAATAAGCTCTTTATTAATATAAAGGAATTAAATAATAGCTACTTATATTCCTTCTACTATTAATATAAATAGTTCTACTTTAAGTTTATATTCTTAAAAATTAATAATAATAAGTAGCTAGCTAATATTTACTTAGAAAAGTCTTATTAAGAGAAGAAGAGAATCTACTTAATAAAGAAAAACCGTCTATTTAATAAAAAGACTAAAAGATAATATTACGTCTCTATATAGCTAGATCTTACCTAGTTAAACCTAGATTATATTAAATAAGAATAAGAGAATTATTCTATATTTCTAAATAATATTAAGTCTAATCTAATATAGCCTACTACTATTAAGCCTACTACTATTAAGCCTACTACTATTAAGCTTACTACTATTAAATCTAATTCTATATTAAAGAATATAAGTTACTAAAATCCTCTTACTTAAACTAATCTAAAAGATCTTATAAGCTAGAATATAGTATAGTAGACCTTCTTATAGTAAGATATTCTTTTAATAATTAATTAAAGAAAGTATATTATATAAAAAATAACTAATTAGAATTATATAATTATAGAGAATAATAATAGAAATAGTAAGATACTTTATTAAGAAAATTAATATTATAACACTTCTAATTTAAGATATTTAAAGCTAATAGATAACTAACTAATTAGAACTAAGTTAAGTTTTAAAGTTAAGACTTAACTTAATAAATTAACTTAGGAATTTAAAACTATACTTTTTAAAATTATTAATTCTAAAAGAAAAGAGAGAGTAGATAAGAGAAATAGAGTAAAACTTAATCTAGTATTAGACTATATTAAGAAAACTATATTACTATTTTAGTCTTCTACTATATAGTATTAATCTATATAGGATTTATTCTAAGAAAGAATAAAGAATAAGATTCTAGATTAGTATAAAAAGATTAAGAAAAAGAATCTTAATAATTAATTTACTAGTAGTTATAATACTATATAGATATATAAGATATATAGATAACTTAGTAAGAATATATAAAAGGAATTAAAATAAGAAGCTTAAAATAAGTATATAATACTATATAATATAGCTAATATAGATAAGAACCTTAAAGTAGAGATTAGTAATTAAGAAAAGCTACTTAAGAATTATAGAAATAAAATTATTATTAAAGCTTAAGTATTTATTAGTAATTAAGTAAGAGGAAAATTCCTACTTATAAGATATTAGCTAAAAGAAATAGATAGATATTCTAGTAAAGTATAGTTATAAAATAATATATTATATTATTAATAGTAGTTAATATAAAGATATTAATAAGACTAGAGTTCTTTATATAGCTATTAGATAAGATTTTAAGAATATAGTAGATAAAGTAGAATATAGACTAAAAGTCTTCTATTTATTTATAATAACTAGAGAGTTTATAATAGATAATACTTAACTACTAGCTATATAAAGACATTTATTAAAGTTTAGTCTCTATATTATAGCTACTAATACTATTAATAATACTAATAATACTAATAATACTAATACTACTAATAATACTAATACTACTACTTCTAGTATAGCTAGAAGAAAGGTTTTACTATTATTAAAATTAAACTATAAGGACTAGTAAAAAGATATTAATATATAACTACTCTCTTACTTTAATATAACTACTTTAAGTTTATACTAAAAACTTCTTTAATAAAGAACTTAGTAATAGGTTCTAGAAGTAAAAGGTATTAAATTAATATATAGTAGAAGTAGATTAAATATTAAATCTATTTTATCTTATTATTAGATAAAAATAAAACTATCTCTAGAAATATAGAAGAGAATATATACTAGTATATTAGTAAAGAAGCTTATAATTTTTTTCTAAAGAAAATTAAACTAAAAAGAAGAATAATAAGAGAAAGGAAATAGATAACTATTTATAAGATTTAGAAGAAAATTAAATATAATTTATACTATCTAGTACTAATTTCTCTAATAATCTTAAATCCTACTACTAACTCTACTACCTATTATATACTCTATCTTATCTATTATTATTCTATTTATACTATACTATATATATAGAATTAACTATAACTAAATATAATATAAAAAAGTTATAATATATATAATTATAGAATTTTAATTAAGATAAATACTAAGAAGAAATAAAAATATATAAAATAAATAAGCTTTAATTATAATTATCTATATTAATAGCTATCTCTATATATTAATAAGAAAAAATATAACCTAGTCTTTTTAAGAGATTAGGTTATATTAATAAAAGTAATAATACCTTTATTCTATCCTTCTAGATATATATAACTAATTACTTATATAAGAGATTTAAGCTTAATACTAAAGATTATTAAATTTATACTATAACTCTAAGTAAGAGACTCTATTCTTCTACTTAGAGAGCTAAATATTATACTTTTTAAAGATATAATATACTATTATTTAGATTATTAAGCTTAAACTATTTACTATCTTATAAAAGAGAAGTAAATAACTTTTAATTTTATTTTATAAGGCTATTTATATATTATAATTATTAACCTTACTTAATTATTATCTATTTATATTAAATCTAGGTAATTTATAACTTTATATCTCTTAGTTATAAAAGAGTAACTAAATAAAGAATTCTATATATTTAATATATCTCTTTTAAGATCTTAGAAAACCTTAAAGTAAAATAATAAGTATAGAAAAAGAAAAGAGAAGAGTAAAAGTTACTTCTTAACTAGATTTACTAGCTAAATAGAAACTTTCTAAGATAATAAAATCTTAAGACATTTATAGGTTTAACTTAGAGATATAGGTAAGCCTATAGTTCTTATAATACTAGGTCTTCTAAGTAAATTAGAGAAGGAGTTACTAGGTTAATAAGGGATTTAGAGTAGATCTAGAAAGAATTAACTAAATTTATAAGTAAGAAAACTATATAAACTTTAAAGTATTAGACTTTTAAGTTATATATTACTAATAGTAGGTGTAAAGGTAGATAAGGTAGTTATAGACGTATATATTCCTATAGTAGTTATATTAGTATCGTTGTTAGAGGCCTTAGTAATAAAGAGATTATTAGCTCTAGTATAAGATCTAGTATAAGATTTAGTATAAGATCTAGTATAAGATCTAGTATAAGATCTATTATAAGATCTACTACGAGATCTACTACGAGATTTACTATTATAAGATCTATTATAAGATCTAGATAGAGATCTAGCTTACTTATAACCTTTAGTAATAATCCTTTTTAGAAGAACGTAATCTAAGAGATTATTAAGAAATAGCTTAAACTTAATAGCTTAGTTTAGAATATATTAATATTTCTTAAGAAAGTTTATTATACTAGATTTAGTCTTAATATTATAATAATAAAGATTAGCTTTATAGAAAATAACTAATAGTATATAGAAAGGTAAGTAAGAGAGCTTATAAGTAGGTACTTTATTATCTCCTTTCTAGTAAATAGTAATTATTACTAACTTAGATAAGATAAAAATACTAAAAATAATACTATAATAATACTTAGTAGAAAGGATAAGGAATATAGTAGAGAATTTAAGTATTTATATTTATAGCTATAATAAGATACTATATTTATAATAAGCTATACTAGTACTAGCTTTTTAATATTAGAGCTTTCTATTCTCTTCTTATTAGCTATATAATTTCTATTCTTTGTTTATAAATATAAGAAGGACTTTTATTATAGCTATATATTTCTTTATATTTAAGTTCTTAAGTACCTTAAGATAGTAGTTATTAGTACCTTATATAAAACGTTTAAATATATACTCTATAGAAATATTATATTATAGACTTATTATCTTAGACTTTTATAACTCTTTAATATTTTTAGATAAATCTTATCTAGTTTTAGAGTATTATAGTACTACTTTAGAACTATTAAGCTATTATTAATTAACTATTTAAATAATACTCTACTATCTAAGATACTTTTCTATAATATTAACCTTCTTTATATAAATCTTTTAAGTATCTAAAATTATTACTTATCTACCTTTAATTATTATAGTTAATTTATTCTATCTAATATTATTATTAAGTTCTTTTCTTATACTTTTTATAGTATCTAGTATTATTTCTAAAGTACTTAATTCTTAGAAAATATTATAAATATAAGCTTATATTATATATATTTTCTTACTATACTAAATAACATTTCCTCTATCTTTAATAGAAAAAATCCTATTTTATATTAGCTAAACGTTATTATTTAGCCTAGTTATAAGACTTTAGAGAGTAGGAGAAGTGTCTACTATTTTAAGTATAAATACTAGATAGTACTAAGATAGAAGTACCTAATATATATAAGAAGCTACTATTAAGAAGCTTAAGAGTACTTATAAAGCTAGGAATATAAGAAGGAAGTAAGACAGCCTAGGAAGGTATAGTATATTTAGCTAATATTTATTTTATTTATTTTCTTAATTTAAAGAGATTACGTTTTATAAGAAGAGCTTATACTAAGTTAATTATTAACCTTATAAGAAAAGAATTACTCTTATAAGTATACTTATACTAAGCTTTACTTTTAATATTAATAGAAAGATAAAGATACTATTATAATATAGTAGTAGTAATAAGAGACTAAAAGATAAATCGAAATCTAAGTATTCTAGCTAGTAATACTTAGATTAAGAGTCTAGATTATAGCTATCTCTTTATAGAATATATATATAGTTAAGAAGTTAAGGTATATTATTATAAGCTTAGAAAGAGGAAGCTATAACTTTAGTTACTTTAGTACGCTAGATATCTATAATAACTTTAATAATCTTAACTTTATTATATTAGATATTTATAATAACTATAATAATATATTTTAGTATATGTTTTATAGGTTCTTATTCTAAAGAGTTAATATAACTTACTATAATAAGGTTATTTATAGCTTAGAATTTAAAGTCTTAATTAATTAGTATAAAAGGTTAATTAATTAAGTAATAATTATAGAAGTTATAATTATAGAAGGCCTAGCTATAAGAGAGAGAGTTTAAATTATAAGTGTTAAGATTATTAAAATAAGAGGTAGACGTTTATAATATGTTAAGAGAAGAGTAATTAGATAAGTTATATTTATTAGAGTATAATATAGTAGTATAGTAAGAGAAGGTTAAGTATTAAGAGTAAAGTAGAAACTATATTAATCTTTATTCTTAAGATATACTCTTACTAATACTAGTATTATCTAACCTTCTATTATTAAGCTCTTAATAATTATTACCCTTAGTTACTTATATTTGCTTTTTACTCTTCTTAATTTATATAGTCTCTTTAAAACTTAGTAGACTATCTTTTCTATAATCTCTACTATAATACTATTAAGTAAGCGTAGGTCTTTATATAAATTTATTAGTAAGGCTTCTAGTAAGTTAGTAGAGAGTGTTCTAATCTTCTTATACTTATTTCTCTCTATAGTATTAATATAGTATTAAGAGTAGTCTATTAAGTTATCTATATATTAGGTCCTATTAATACCCTAGAAAGCCTAGTACTAAGATAGTAATCGAACTTTTACTCTATCTATTATAAAAGATAGATATATATATCTACTAATAATAAAAGTTTAGTAGATATATATATCTACTAATACTAAAAGTTTAGTAGATATATATATCTACTACTAGTAAAAGTTTAGTAGATATATATATCTACTACTAGTAAAATTTTAGTAGATATATATATCTACTAATACTAAAAGTTTAGTAGATATATATATCTACTAATACTAAAAGTTTAGTAGATATATATATCTACTACTACTAAGAATTTAGTAGATATATATATCTACTACTAGTAAGAATTTAGACTAGTAAGAATTTAGTAGATATATATATCTACTAATAATAAAAGTTTAGTAGATATATATATCTACTACTAAGAATTTAGTAGATATATATATCTACTACTAGTAAGAACTTAGTAGATATATATATCTACTACTAGTAAAAGTTTAGTAGATATATATATCTACTAGAAGGCTACGCTCCTTTCTTTATAAGAGCTGTATCTAAGCGTAAGATATAAGCCTCGTTAGAGCCTCGTCGTATATCTAAGGTAGCTAGTAGAGAGAAGTTTCCGCACCACGGCAGTTTTTACACCAAAAATAGCTAATAAAACTCGGCTTAGTAACAATTATATTTAAGAAGACTTAAGTTACAAAAGAAAATCTACTATAAAGAAGTTTTTTAGCTTTATAAAAACTATACTTTATACTCTTAGATAATATTTACAAGCTTTTAGTTACTATATATAATATATAGAGTTAAATCTAGAAGAGTTAAAATTTAAGTAACTTTAGATAGAATTTTAGATAAAAGCGCTTAAATCTCTTAACTTTACTAACTTTAACCTTCTCTATAATAAGAGCTAAGAATATATTAACAAATATTATATAGAGAACTATTATTAGAATATTTAAAGTATTCTACTCTAAAGTAGAGAAATAACTTCTATATAAGAAATTAGAGTAGTAGAAAGTTATATACACGTAATCTAACTTCTAGTATCAAAACACTAGAGTCTAAAAACTCATAGCCTAGTACTCTATACTAACTTAAAATATAAAGTTAAATCAAAAGGTTTAAAAGAAATAGAAGAATAATCTAAATCATCTATTAAAGATAAAGAATAATCTCTTAATTACCTTACCTAAACTATAGAACTTACTTCTTCTATAAATAAGAGAGGATTTTCTTTAAGAATATGACTTTAGTATACGCGCACTTATAACTCTGCTTTATATCTATATCTATATCTATAGCTTAGCTAGAAAACAAGCTCGCTATCGACTTAGAGAAGAATCAGGAACGCAAAACTAAAGTTCTACTTACCTATTTCCAAGATATCTAGGATAAGTATCTCTACAGGTGGTTACCACGCCCGCAGATTCACCCAACCCTAAATCATTTCCAAGCAAGCCACCTACGACACATCTCAACTTCACCTACGACCTAGAACCACGCTAACCTAAAAGAAGGGCCTTGCGACAAAATCGCGACGAGCAACAAAAGACAAGTCCCAACATTCACTTGCCTTCTTGAAATTCCCACTTAAGCGATTCACGACACACTTCTCACGATCGTATTCACTTTCAACCCAGAGCCACGCCATACCCAAAGCAGCTCACCACTTTGAATGAGAAATTTCCTGTTTAGGCACTTTGCGACAAAAATGCGATGTGCAACAAATAGGCAACACTTACCTACTTTGCCAACATTCACTCACTTCCATCTAACAATTTCCTAATTAAGCGATTTGCGACTCCTCGACAGCGTCACTTGAGAGGCACTATTCCCAAAGCAGCGCTTTGCGACAAAAGTGCGATGTGCAACAAATGACTTGTTTTCTCGTCTTCTTCCTTCACTTCGAGTTGGGCATTTCCCGTTTGGGCGATTTGCGATCAGATCGGGCTGTGATTGGGGGACGATGAACCCCGGGGTGTACTGGTATCGGGTCGGGTGCTCGCAGAGTGTCTCTTGTAGGGGAGAATCTCATGGGTTGGGGATATCTCAAGATAGTTGTAGTTTGTATTTCTTGAGATTGATTTGCTTGCTAGACTGGATCTCCCCAGTTGAAGGTCAGTACTGTATAGCAAGTCTTGGGCTTCCTGAGAACTATGGAATGTGTCGATGGCTCTTTGTGCTTGTGTATAGCTAGCGTAGTGCGAGCTTTGCTTCGTGATCTTACATGAGAGAGAGCAACGGCGTTTGACAGAAAGGAAATTGTCAAGGCTGTCGACCCGACAAAATACGTGTCACTCCTCCTACGCGAAGATACCTCTCCGGATGATTGTGTGATGAGATGTCTATTCTCTCCGCTGAGACAAAAAATGCAATCCCCTCTCAGCAATACTCCCCCGAATCCTCCGTAAGATTCCACTCCACCCATACCTAAATCCAAGATCAGCATCAGTCCAATCAACAACGAAAGACAAGAAGAGAGAGAGAGAGGGCAAATACAAACCTCAGCACCCCTCCCACAAAGCTTCCCCGTCATCTCCTCAATAATCCTCTCCGTCGTAGCCCTCTCCTCCATAATCTCCTCGACAGCCTCAACCTCATGCTCCTCAGTCTCAGAATCAATAGCATCATCCAGCAACTCCAAGCACAGACTAACCCCCTGCCTCCTCTTATCCGCCATGCGAAAGAAATCCCCCAGGAGATCCCAAGAACCAGGCGTCATAATACTCGGTCTCACCAAAAGCGTCAACTCCTCCAACCTCTCATAATCCTTGACAACCCCCGCCAGTCTCGGAATCTGAATGATATCATGCTCCAAATCCATCTCCCAAAGTGTAGGCGTGACATTGATCACCACCTTCCTCACATGCGAGCAAAGCTCCGTCGTCCTCAACAGCGTAGAATAAACCGCAAATGCCTTCCTCTCTCGGCGTTTGAGTTTCGCGTCGGCGTAGCATTTAATTTCCATATAGGCCTCGGCCGAGATGATCGGTAGTGCTTCCTTGAAGACTTTCTTGCATGTCAAGAGCAGGGGGAATTCCTCAACATTCTTCCAGCGTAAGCCTCCTCTTGGCGAGCCAACCTTTTCAGCGCCGTGGACGATGAAATCGGGGATGTTGTATTCAGGGCTGCGGTGACGGGAGAGGATGAATGTCCATGAGTAGATGAGATTTCTGATCTCGGAAGGGAAGGAGAAGAATGGGAAATGTGTTGCAGGGAATTGGCTGGTGGGTGGTGACGGTGAGGAGATATCCATGGCTGTGGGTAGCGTTGAGTCCATTTTGGAGGATGATTGGTAGGTGGTCTGACGGGAGCAATGACTTGCGATGAGGTCGAGGGGTCGTGTCTTGAAGAGGCAGAGAGTGTGGGGGTGCCAGGGTGGGGGTGGAAAACACGAATTTTAAACTGATCACGTGGTCTATATCTTCATGCCAACTCACCTTAGCTAGACTCCTTTCTCCGTCGTTATTCCATGTTAAGTAGTTGCGAGTAGAGATGGGTTTACTATCAAACTTGGTTGCATTGTGAGAAGATCTAGTGCGCATTGAAGTTGCTATTCCAAGTCAACAAACAACATCGTAAAAAACTGTTAGAAGTAACGTGGAATATCTCATCAACTATCTATGGTACAAATCAAATATATTCTAGCCAGGAGTGCTCTATTACTATGGATTGAAGTTTATAAAAGACAATCCAAGCTTTGTCCAAGCCTCCAAAATCACTAGTGCGAACCTTCTCATAGTTTTCTCATCTGAAATCCTTACAAACGGATTTTGTCGCACATCGTAGTTTGGGGGTATACAAGCAAGATGCCATAAACGTGGGAAATCCCCATGATTCCAAAAGCTTATGCGCTTGGCTGCTCTCCCAGGACGAGATCACATTGGTTCAAAGAAATGGACCTACTATTTGGAAAAGTCATTGAACTCTAAAACAGCCTCTCGTCTAGAATTCTATGGGGCTATCTCGCTCCCAAGTAGCATTCCTTGAACCTACTCCATCAAGTCAACACCTACCATTCTAAGTGCCTCAATCGCCCATTCGGGATATTTCGTTTTATCATCTGCATGCATATCCTTGAAGAACTGCTTCAAGAACTCGGGATATCGGTCGTCGATAATCGCTTTCCGAACATTCCGCATCAACTCTAGTTGGTACCAAACATTGTGCATGGTGAGAAGATGGGCTCCAACGGTTTCCTTCCCTGCGATATGATTGATAAAAGCCCTGGTGATGTTTAGACCACCCCCTATCCGGCAGCATAAACAGCCACAACCTTCTTCCACGGGTCCGAAGTCGCTCGCATACTTTGCGTTTCGTAAATTTAACACTCCGTGCTTCGTAATGGCGTTTCCGAATCTTGCGGTTCGCGTGGGCCACACGCAATCAAACATGTCGGCTCCGAGAGCAACACTAACCACCAAGTCCTCGGGATAACCAATTCCCATCACATACCTTGGTTTTAATTCTGGCAGGAGGCCTGTACAGGTATTGACCACTTTGCAATAATCAGCCTTTGCTTCTCCGCCGCTCAGCCCTCCAATGGCAATCCCGGGTGTGTTTCGCGCAACCATTGCTTCACAGCATTCTTTTCGCATTTCGAGATCGAGCCCGCCTTGTATGATGCAAAACAAATTTTGGGTGGTCGGGTTCGCGTGTGCCGCTATGCAGCGGTCTAACCAGCGGACACTTCTCAACATTGCTTCCCTCATCCGCGCTGCATCGGGCGACGTGGTAACCAGGACATCGTCAAGTTGCATTATAATATCGCTTCCTATCGTGTTTTGTAGGCTGATGGAGTGTTCGGGGGTGAGGAGCATAGGAGAGCCATCGTGGGGACTGAGAAATCGAACGCCATCTTCTGTGATGTTGGCTAATTTGAGGAGACTGACCATCTGGAACCTGGCGTATAGTAAGAGTCGAGAAAGGTATATCATAAAGATGATATGAACTAGACATACCCGCCACTATCGGTGAGAAGATTGTGTTTCCATCCTTGTAGTTTATGCGCTCCGCCAACCTTCTCCAGGACCTCTTGTCCAGGCTTCAACCCCAAATGATATGTGTTGTTGAGACACAATCGACAGCCGGTAGCCTCGAGTTGTTCGGGAGTCAATCCTTTGAGCGAGGCTTGCGTTGCGACTGGCATAAACAAGGGGAGTTGGACGGGACCATGGGGAAGGGTGAGGTTGGCAGCGCGGGCCTTGGTGGTCTGGACTTGAATGGTCACTATAAGTTTTATGCGCTTGAAGGGGAGAGATGAGGAGGCAGCTAGCTTACAGAGCAACGGGCGACCAATTCAAATGTCAAGGCAGATGGCATGGGAGCTGGCGTGAAGGTGCTCATAATGGGCGCTGAAGGGGATTGTGTGTAGCGAGCATGTAGCGAGCGCAGTTGACGCCTGGAGTGCGCCTGCAAATAGCACGTGTTGTTGGTGGGGTGAGCTGTAGGGTGAAGATATCTTATCTTCAAGGTTTTTGGTGTTGTGGCTGTTAAGCGGGGCGGGGCGGGGCGGGGCTTCACCAGTGGAGAAAGAGGGGGTTGATTTCCCATTTCCCAAGGACCAACCTCGCTCGTAGATGAGGCTATGGATGCTGATTCCTCTGGCATTACTTAAGTATTTACCTGGTTATATTTGCCTTCAACTTACAGCACCTTCCCCGCACGTCTTCTTATATGCCCCTATTGTATATGCATATGCACACCTACCCAACATCCAAATTACCGAATGCAGTTAGTTACTTTTATTTGGCCAGACGCTGTGCTGCGCTGTGCTGTGTTGTGCTGTGTTCATGCGACCAGAACAGACCCAAACAAACCCCTCTTGAGGCTCTCTCGCAGCAGGAGTATCCCCCCGTAAAGATCCGTAACCCCTCGGGCAATCTACAGAATCGAAGTCTCCCGTCCATTCTCATCGTCGGAACAAATGCAAAAGGCAGAGTCACCCCATTATGACCCCTTAGCGCCTCGGGAGTCGGGACGTTGTTCTTCAAAGCGAGAATCAGCTGTTTTTCGAGCCTCCGCCCCGCAATAGTCAGGGATGAACCCCCAAAATTCTCCTTCTGGACCGCATCGATGGTTCACGACAACACAACGACTCGGAGGCGTGTACGCTGTACACCAATGCCTCTTCCTTGAAAAGGAGCCCGCCTGTTTCTACTTGGCACCCTAGGCATGCTACCTATGCTGTCAAATTGCCACCATGAAACTGGCATATATACCGGTACCTCTATATCTCCTTTTCAGACTTCTTTGGTTTCTATTTCTTGATTTCCATTTGCCATTTCTCATCCCTTCTTCCTGTATCGCTTATTCTGTGATACTGCCTTCCAAAGATGCCCTCCTCTCCACCCCCCTCATGCTTCCACCTCTTTCCCCAACTCGCCCCAGAACTCCGCACCAGAATCTGGGCCCACGCATGTCCCCCCCGCACCGTCACAATCCGCTACTCCCCCGAATCAGACAAATGCCTCTCCTCCTCCAAACCACCCGCCGTCCTGCAAGCCTGTAGCGAGTCCCGGTACGAAGCCTCCAAGACCTACCGATTATGTTTCGGCACCGCCTCGAATCCACCAAGGACATACTTCAATCCCTATCTCGACACCCTTTACCTCCCGCGTCACAGAGAGATGGGCTATGATGAGACCCTGAGGGATTTTAGGAAGATGGTCAAGGATGAGGAGGGGTGCTTGGATGAGGTGAGGAGGGTGGCTATCGAGCATGTGGATTTAGCGGTCAAGAGACCGTGGGAATCGTATAACAAGGCGTCGTTACTGCGGAGTTTCTCAAATTTGGAGGAGGTGGTTCTTGTTCAGTTGAGGAGTGACGGCAAGGATCTGGGTTGGGATGAGGAGGTGGAATTCGTACCGGCGAAGGACGATCCCGAGAAGTTACTGCGGATATGGGTTGATTTCCGTCAGGCCTTTACTATGGAGGAGAAGTTGTTGGAGAAGGTGTGTCTGGACATGGGACGGGGGTATGAAGCCTTTTACTTGCCGTCGCTGAGGTTGAAGACGAAGGTGCGCGTTAGGCATGAGGTGGCAAAGGAGGTCTGCAAGGTGACTGAGCTGTTGTCTCAGTTGGTTGTGTAAATTAATTGGGTTGGGTGTACAGATATGTGGTATGAATAATGTGTTAATGGAATGATGAATCAAAATATTCAATTGCTCTTTGCTTGCGTGAGCCCCGGCCCTATCTAAATCCCTAGCATTCTGAAACTCCTTGGAACATATAAACTAGCTTCTGAGTACTTACTTGTACCCTCAAAATTACTAGTATAAATCGTATAAACTATAAACCCACGTAACCTAGACCCGTCTCAAATCAAGAGAATGTTATCACTTTCGCAAGTAATCCTCCCTGCACTTCAGAACTCTCCATCTGGATAAAGTCGTCATTGTTTTGGCTTGCTATTTGTTTGTAGGCGACGTCCCGATTATCTTCTTTCTTACTTCCAATTGTACCTACCTACCAAAAGGTTTAAAAGAAGAGATTCCTTTCCTTTCCTTTCCTTTCCTACCGCATTCTTTTCCTTCGCGAGACGGTCGCATGCATCTATAAGCTTCAAGACACCCACGTCTATCCGTAGCCTGAAAACATCACACATGATGGATCGTTGATTTCAAGCACCCCAACTCACTCATCTTCACAGAATAGACTAGTAAACACCCCTCGTGAGTACGTGGCTTCGTGGCTTCGTGGCTTCGCCTTTCCTTGCACAAGTAAGCGAGCCATCCACGAGCCTGCCTCTGTCAACTGCTGATATACTTGGCTACGTAGGCGAGGCAGTTCACGAGTGTCAAGTCTAACATAATCACTTATTACATCTTAGTCTCTGGTGCAATGGTTGTGGCTATCCAGCTTTTTAGGGCAGTTTGAGTGATTATTTGAGAGACTTTGAGCAACTTGAAATCTCTGAGGTTATACCTACCAAGCTCGAGTTTTAGGAATCAGAAAGTTGGAAGAACAAGAGCCAGTTGGGCAAGTACGAACCTAAAGTCTTTACTGCCACTTTCTTTTATTGTCCGTTGAAGGTACGTACGTACCTAAGGAAGCTAAGGGACAGGGTAGGAAAAAGTTGAGCAACTGTTTGCGAGGTGGTTCGCTTCTTCCTTTTGAGTTCTGATGTCTCGCGTCTATGGTTTACGTACTAGATAACCGACCCGACATTAGAGTACTCCAAATCTAGGTACCTGGGTAAATATCCTGCGTCCCCTCTCTCTTAAAGCTTCTCAGGCCATCTCAGATAATGGGAAGACTATTTGGATCAATACTCTTTTATCGACCATCAAAACGTGGAGTAATTGTTGAGTTTATCGCCGAAAAAAGTTTTCTTGCAATGCTAATCGGCATATTTGTAAATACTGAATGTTTTTGGGGTACTCGGGTACTACACCTTACCCTCCAATCCTCGAGGTGAAGAGGCACGTGACCACTTTACACGAAATCTGTAGGGATTCGCGTCGAGTAGAACGCGTCTTTAGCGCTAAATTTCAACTCCTGAATTGACCCCCCATTTCAGGTCATCAACACCACCACCACCGATCGCAACAATTCCTCTTCAACTTTCGCAAAAATGGCTTCGGTAATGATGTCTGATGCCGCTGATTCTCCCGCGGCCTCTGGTGGCGGAATGACTCCCCGCCCATATACAGGTCGAGGTTCTTCGCAGCGCCCAAGGGGTCCTCCATCAGAAAGTGTTGCGCCTCTGAGTGACGACGAAGGTTTCGCAGACGATCAACCCGCCACTACTTCAGGTCGTCCTCGCAGAAATGATCGCGCTGTGCCAAAGGTGGAAGATAAGATTGGTTATATGGTGCAGGAAAACTTTGAGGAGTTCCTTGAAACGTTCGTTGCGCCCCTTTTCATGTCAACCCGGCTCTGACCAAAAGTAGATTTGTTGAAGAGCCTTCTTCTTCTGGGGCACCTACTTCGAGTGCGGTGACAACCGATAAATACTATGTTGCGCAAATCCACGGCTTGAAAACTTATGCTCTTTCCACCCTATATGTCGATTATAAACATCTCACAAATTTCCGAGGCGGTGCCTTGGCAGAGGGTGTAGTGGAGGAGTTCTACAGATTTTTACCATTTTTGACAAAGGCTCTGCACAATATGATTGCCAAATACGAACCACGATACTTTAGGGACCATCGACAACCGACGGCATCAAGCAACCAGACCTCGTCAGGAGCAAGCAACGCAGCATCTGCAAGCCAGTCAGACTTCCAAGGAAACAAGACCACAAATCAGCAGACCGACAAATTATTTACTTTGGCATTCTACAACCTTCCTGTTGTAAGCCGAGTTCGACATTTGAGAACAGCCAATATTGGACAGCTTCTCTCGATCTCCGGAACAGTTACGAGGACATCAGAAGTGCGACCAGAACTTTCACTAGCAACATTTATATGCGAGGAATGCAAGAATGTCATCCCAAATATCGAGCAAACTTTTAGATATTCCGAACCAACACAATGTCCTAACGAAGGATGTGGTAACCGTTTCGCCTGGCGACTAGATATCAGGCAAAGTACCTTTGTGGATTGGCAGAAAGTCCGAGTTCAGGAAAACAGTTCGGAAATTCCAACGGGAAGCATGCCCCGTACTTTGGATGTTATTTTACGGGGTGAAATTGTGGAGAGAGCCAAAGCTGGAGAGAAGTGTATTTTCACTGGTGCTTTGATTGTTGTGCCAGATGTCAGTCAACTTGGCCTCCCTGGTGTTCGTCCAATGGCAGTCCGAGATACCCAAAACAGAACTGGTGATACCAATGGTGTTACAGGCCTGAAGGCTTTGGGTGTTCGTGATCTCACCTATAGACTTGCGTTCTTGGCTTGCATGGTGACTCCTGATACCTCTACCACTGGTTCATCTGTTAGTCAACAATTGGAGGGCAAGTCCGAAAACATTCTGGCGTCACTTCAACAGCTTGCCCCAGTCGATCCGAACGAGCCCGGAGACCATGCACAAGAAGCTGTCCTGGCTTCAATGAATCCTTCCGAAATTGAGGAACTCCGTGAAATGGTTCACAGTCCCCATATCTACTCACGTCTTGTCGCCTCACTGGCACCAATGGTTTACGGTCATGAAATTGTCAAGAAAGGGCTTCTTTTACAATTGATGGGTGGTTTGAGCAAGACGACACCAGAAGGAATGGCATTGAGAGGAGACATCAACATTTGTATTGTTGGTGATCCATCTACCTCAAAGTCCCAATTTTTGAAGTATATTTGTTCTTTCTTGCCTCGAGCGGTGTATACCTCTGGAAAGGCTTCTTCTGCAGCTGGTCTCACCGCAGCTGTTGTTAAGGATGAGGAAACTGGAGAATTCACCATCGAAGCTGGTGCTTTGATGCTGGCTGACAATGGTATTTGCGCAATTGACGAATTCGACAAGATGGATATCAGTGACCAGGTTGCTATCCACGAAGCAATGGAACAGCAGACTATTTCCATCGCCAAAGCTGGTATTCAAGCAACTCTCAACGCCAGAACTTCCATTCTCGCAGCCGCAAATCCTGTCGGTGGTCGGTACAACCGAAAGACTACGTTGAGAGCCAACATCAACATGTCAGCTCCTATCATGTCTCGTTTCGATCTCTTCTTTGTCATTTTAGATGAGTGTAACGAAGCAGTGGATCGACATTTGGCCGAGCACATTGTTGGTATCCATCAACTTCGTGATGAAGCTGTGCAACCCGAATTCTCGACTGAGCAATTGCAAAGATATATTCGATTCGCCAGAACCTTCAAACCTGAATTCTTACCAGATGCCCGGGAGATGCTTATCGCAAAATACAAGGAGCTCCGGAGTGATGATGCACAAGGTGGAATCGGACGGAACAGTTACAGAATCACTGTCAGACAACTCGAGTCTCTCATTCGATTATCAGAAGCTATCGCAAAGGCAAATTGTGTTGAAGAAATTACGACAACCTTTGTGCTCGAAGCCTTCAACCTCCTGAGACAAAGTATCATTTCAGTTGAGAAGGATGATGTTGATGTCGACGAGGAAGATGATGAGGTTGTTGGTCCTAACGGTGCTGTTAGACGAAGAGATCCTGACGGTGATTCTCCAATGGCTGATGGACCAGAGGATGACGAGGATGGCGACAATGCCCCAGACGCAGCATCCGGTGCTGTGGCCGCGGATGGCACACCTGCTCCAACAGCGAGTGGGGCAAGTCGGAAAACGAAGATCACATACGATAAATATATCAGCGTTGTCAATCTGTTAGTTCAACGTGTCAACGAGGATGAGTTGAGTAGCGGTGAGGGGGTTGGTGGCGAAAAGCTTGTCGAGTGGTATTTGGAGCAGAAGGAGGATGAACTCAATGACGAAGAAGACTATCATGCTGAGATGGCATTGACGAAGAAGATCATCAAGAGAATGGTCAAGGTAAGCATTTGCGTCCTCACGATATCCACCCGAACATTTCCACTAACATGATAACAGGAAAATATTCTCATGGAAATCAGAGGCCAAGGTCTTATGGGTGAAGATGGACAAGGAAGTGCGGCAACGGCCGAAGAATCGGTCTACGTTCTACATCCTAATTGCGCGGTGGAAGAGTACTGAGACTTTTGAGTGTTGTCTGAATGAATTGGATGGTATATGTTTGACACGACTGGGAGCTTTATGGGTAACGGCATTGGTGGATACCAGATTTGTATTTATGGTCAAGGGTGTTGGGAGTATCGTGTCTTAGAGAGCGAGTTTGGCATGGGGATTTGTTAATGAATGAGAATGAAAAGAAATCTTTGAGGTGTATGATCTGGTCTCATGAGTTGTCATGTTGAGCCCCGTTGCCACTTTTCAAACAGGGATCCCCCTTTTTTGCATCGCTTCGAGCTGTGGTGATACAGTAGTTTCTTTGGTAACAAAATATTCTTCTCGCGACAACTGGTGCGCTCTTGAAAAGATAAACATGAATAACACTTGAATTTTGTGATCCTAGTGCTAAGTCACCAGTTCATCTCAGACAATTGAGCTGGCCAAATGCTTTCCCCCAATCGCCAAATTAATACTCATGCTATCGATTATATATAGACATGGGCAGGCTGAAACCTGACGGCAGGGAGTCTCGGCGCGTTGATCGCGTAGGGGCACTTACGTGGTGGGACAACTGACATCTGGGATAACTTCATTGTTGCCAGATGATTGATTTTGTTGCACATGAAGGACACTTCTGCGCTATTCTACTCATTTTTGGTTGGGTTGGAGAGAGCTGGCAGCTCCTGAGACTATTCAACAAGACACTTGCTCAAAATGGCTTATCAACACCCTCCCCCCGTCGCTCCCAACCAGGAATCAACAAACCCGACCTTTCAAGCCTCACTTCGTCGTTTCTCCGGGGCATCGGGACCACCTGTCTTGCCGCCTGCTTCACCTCATCAGACTTCACCGAAAGCGGTTCCATTGGGCAGACAGAGCAGCCTGTCGAGCTACAGCCCGTCGCCAAATGGGAGACTCCCTTCACGAAGCCCGTTGCCCCAAAGGAGTCCCTCCACCATGAGCACTCTCGATGCGCGTTCCTCAACACCCAGCTTGCTGCGCAAAGCTTCCATGAACTCTCTACACGGAGTCACGCCTCCTCGATCTTCCCCCTCCCGAGCATCTACGTCTGCATCACCCTCTCGTCGTTCGTCGTCGGCGCAATACCCCAACGGTTCAACCATGGCCGGCAGATCGCCCCTCGCAGAGATGGAACGGGAAGTTGAACGACCTCCACGACCGACCGCCGTTTCGATTGCGCATAATCATTTTGAGAAGGAGTTGGAGTTGCATAGGAGGGAGGATGATGCGCGACATGCGAATACTATTGCTATTTTGCACGATTCTTGCTATGGCCATCGCTTTTCACGGCCGCGAACTTCAAAAGCATCACTTAGCACGATAGTCGAGAGACCGGAGCGCATACAAGCGTGTATACTTGGGTTATCGGTGGCATATGTTCGTCTGGGGGAGCGCCATTCAGATGGGTTGTATCCTCTCCACCCCTCTCAAGATCCGTCTATGATCCCCAGTGGTCCATTTCGAATTCGTAAGACGACGCGCAAACTGTCTCTTTCCTCCCAAGCAGTTGCAAACGTACATGGGGCAAAATGGATGGAGGAGTTGAAGATTATGTGCAACAATGCGGAAGGAAAGTTGGCTCTGAATGGGAAGGAACTTATTCGACCTGAAATGCACAAAAGTGCCGGCGAAGCGGCGCCAGCGAAGTTGCATGAGGGAGATCTTTACCTTTGCGCCGAATCTTTGGAGGCCATGGAGGGGGCATTGGGTGCTGTCTGTGAGGGTGTAGACTCGGTGTTTGAAGGTTCAACCAGTGGGAATGGACCGCATCGAGCATTTGTTACGATTAGACCACCAGGCCATCACTGTTCGGCTAGCTATCCCTCGGGATTCTGTTGGTTGAACAATGTTCATGTGGGTATTTCCCATGCAGCTCTCACCCACGGGTTGACCCATGCTGCTATTATTGACTTCGATCTTCATCATGGAGACGGTTCTCAGGCTATCGCATGGGGGCATAATGCGCGGGCAAATGGTCTCTCGAAGAATGCTCTTCCTTGGAAAAAGACTTCAATCGGCTATTTCAGTATTCACGACATCAACTCGTATCCTTGCGAAATGGGCGACGAAGAAAAGGTCAAGAACGCCAGTCTTTGTATAGAAAATGCCCATGGTCAGAGCATGTGGAATGTGCATTTGCAGTCGTGGAAGACGGAAGCCGAGTTTTGGGATCTCTATGAAACAAAATATTCGATCATCTTGGAAAAAACCCGAAATTATCTTCGTAACCAAACTGAGCGGCTTCGAGGAAATTTCAATGGGCCAAAACCAAAAGGAGCAATTTTCATTTCTGCTGGCTTTGATGCGAGTGAGTGGGAGAGTGATGGTATGCAGCGTCACAAAGTCAATGTCCCTACCGAATTTTATGCTCGTATCACTCGAGATATTGTGCGAATTGCTTCAGAGGAGGGTACTTCGGTTGATGGAAGAGTCATCAGTGTTCTTGAAGGGGGTTACAGCGACAGAGCTCTCTATAGTGGTGTACTCAGTCATGTCACTGGACTTGCTGGTGGAGCGCCAACGATCATCAAGCAAGAACGTACTCAGAGTGGTCTGGGTTACGAAATGGGCCAGAAGATTGGTGGATATAGTGATGATAACTATACGGCTGAGCCTGTGGTATCTCAAGTTCCAGAGTATGATCCTTTATGGTGGTCTCGATCCCGACTTGATCAACTTGATTTGACCCTCCATCCAACTGGACCACCTCCGCCTGAGCCCAAGAAGCCACGGGGAGGACCAGCGCCCACATATTCCTCGCCAACTCAGTCATTTATTAACAAAGTTGTTTCCCCAAGTGCACGGAGAAGTGTTTCAAGCATGTCAATCAATGGTAGCGGATCGCCACGATCATATTCAAGACCTCCTACTCCACCACCTCCAGAAGTCCATTGGACAGTTGCAGCACATGAACTTAGTAAACTACTCATTCCTTCCGACAGGCAAGTTGGAAGTTGTAGACCAGAAGATCTCTCAGCCGAGGCTACCCGTGTAAGAAGAGATAGGCAGTCTATTTTGACGCCTCCAGCATCAGTGTCTGGGTCAGAACAGACAGAGCAACAACCAACTACGAGAATGGCTCTTCGCACACGTAAACCCGCAAAGCCGATTGTTGAGGAAGAGGAAGAGATCAAGAAGCCAAAGACCAATCGTCGCAAGACCGTTGCTGGTGCCGCCTCTCTTGCTGTTGATAAAGTATGTTTTTAAACTTGAATTTCCCTTGATATATAGTATACTAATAGCTCACCTAGACTGTCGCCAGAGGCGTAACTCCTGTGCCCATACCACAACCATCTTATGCGAGACCCATCACTCAATCCAACAGACGCCTCAGTTTAGCCTCGAATGGATCCATAACCTCCGATGTATCATCGCGGCCAGCTGCAAACAGATCAGCATCAAATGGAGCGCCAATGTACCAACGACCTAGCACTTCCCAAAGCGTTAGACCTGAATCCTCAATGAGTTCTCGAGGTCATTCTATTCCTCCTGTTGTCGTGAAAAAGACTAGAGCACCTGCGCAACCTCGGCAACCTCGACCAGAACCCGCGAAGTCATCAAGAGTTAGGAAGAAGTCCCCTCTCAACGAAGGTCCCTCTGGGCACGATGGCGCCAGTGACGTAACTTCCAGCACTATTGTCCCACCAGTTCCATCAGCTCCTCAGTCAGACATAGATAGCTTGACTTCTGGTATGCAGAAAGTTAAGATCAGCTTGGTCACCAAAAACCAAAAAGAGGCAAAAGAACAATCCAAGCGAGCCCCTAAAACCACAAAGCGAGCCCCGGCGAAAACCACCAAGGCCAGCAAGCCTCCATCAGAAGCAGCGATTGTCCAAGGGACTCCCGCCCCACCTCCCGCACCAACAAAAGCATCGAATAATGAGCTTCCTACTACTTCACCTCCTCCCATCGAAACAGAACCAACCTTGCCATCAACTCCCAAGCCCTCGCTTCCACAACAATTCGCACCCCACCTCCAACAACCAACCGAAATCCCCCTTCCTGCAAGCTCACCAGTAGCACCAATCCCAGTCGTCTCTCCTTCCACTTCATTATCTAGCCAACCTTCTTTGGGTACTTCAAATACCTCTGAACAGGCAGGAGATATCTTCATCCCGTATCAGCCGGAAGGACCAACCCCAGATGCTCTAACACCACAACAACCTATTCGTTGGTTACCAGCTCATACGAATGATACTCCGAGCCCGATGAAAGTTGCTCCGAAACGGGGGGAGCTACCAGTTTTTACTAGCGCAAGTGTTATTCCTTTTGCTCCGAACCCGAATATTACTTCACCAAAACCTCAACAACCTGCTGTGACTCAGCAAGCGTCCACACGCCCGGTTGAAATTAAGGATTCTCAAGAGGATCTTTGGATTCCTGAGACGCCTCAGAAGTGATGAGATTTCTTTACGGTGGAATATCTTTCCTTTTTTGAAAATTTGTCTTGGTATCAATCTTTTGTATTTTACCTTGCCAGGCTACTACCTTCTTCTTGATTCATTTTCTTGTGCATGTATCAATAGGGAGGGATTTCTTATTTTGATCGTAGCGAGGGAGTGTGATTTGTTTAGGAAAGAGAGACTGCCCGCCAGGTTTTTTTTTTATGATACCCTACTTTGAATATTGGTGGATGGATGGATGTTGTTGTTTGGCTTTTGTGTGTTCGTATTGTATGGTAGGGGGTGGGAGGTGGCGATTGGGGTGGAGGGATCCGGGGGCCGAGTGAGGGTTGGTGTTAATAGTGCGTAGGGTGTAATGGAATTTTGAGTCTTTTCTGTTGTGAGATATTGTTTCATTTCGTGTGGATTTTTGGTGTAGGCGAGTGCTCCGGAAGATGCGGTACAGTACGCTGTAATACCCTGTAAAGTGCCCTGAAGGCTTCTGGCGCGCGGTCAGCCCTGTAAGATGAGCCCAAATTAGGGTAAGCGAGCCTGTAGGAAGGCATCTGGGCCCCTGAACTACAGGGAGGTCCACTGAAATACGGCAAGGCATAAGCCTAGACTTTAGACCGCGTGCGCGTCTAGAATGTGCTGATACTCTCCTTTTCTCGTAGTCATAACTGCCATGGATTGAGAATCAATGATCTTCGATAAGTAGCGTAATGTTTCCAGCGTCATTTGTGATAGTAGGCTATCTGTAGGTCACCTCTACGCGTACGACTCGAGCGTCGGATTTCGGTACTGCTCTACGCTCACTATAACACAGCTTCTTAAGCCCTAGAAGAAAATCCTAAAATTGGAATTTAAGAAATGAAAGAGTGAGCAGCTATTAAACAGTCTCTGCACCGAGGCTCGACCTTTAAAGTTGTGGTTGTGATCCTTTTACAGATTTGCGACGGTATCTAAAGTCCGACGATCGACTGGTACAAATAGGGTCCTCTTTGGGATACTGTGTCGTGGCTACCTGTGGGTTGCCTGCTAATTGCTAGGCCTCGCAGCTTCTCGATTATAGAGCTATTTGCAGATTACCCGGGAATAACATTTCTACATTACAGTGCTAGTGATGGGTTGCCCAGGAACGGCTGGATTCTGGGGTTAGCAGACCTCTGCTTTTGAGCTGTTGATTATTGGACTTCAACGCGTTACTCTATCGCTCCTTGTTGAAGCTTAGCTTATTCAATAATTACTCGGTTAGGGATGGCTTACTCGACACCTGTTTGCTTACCCCGGGTTACCCATGGCTTATCCATGGTTCACTCGTGGTTCACTAGTGGCTTACTCGCAACTTTTTTGGTATTTCACGGCTTACTTGACATTTGGTAGCTTACGCCACAACTGTTAACTTACTTATAGCTTACTCGAGGCTTACTCGCGGCTTACCCTTGGATTAATCGTGACTTTTTAACCCCCAAATATGAAAAAGAAAGGACCCGAATTAACCCCTCCGAAGGTTGACATGAGGTAGTGAAGAAAGATATTTGAATTTCATTTGTAGGCTCTCTATACGTCACCTACAAATAGAACACCCTCTTAAGAAGTGTTGTTGCGACTATTGGTAGGCTAATTACAAAATCTTTGGAGTTTGGTAGATTACCTGGAACAGCTAAATCGAGGAGATTTTCTTTGGTTCAGCTATTCGCGGCTTAGTCGGGAAATGTTAGTGAAAGGCGTCTGGTTTTTAATCTACTGGCGGGTTACCTACTAATAGTCGAGTTTTTGTTTCTTGGTTTTCCGAAACTATTAGTAGATCGATCACCTACCGATAGTTGGAGTGGAACTTGTTCGATTTTGCTAATTTGAGTTACCAAAGCTTGATGGATTTGATCGTAGTACATCGATTTAGCTGTGATATGACGAATCCTTCATCTCATTCTAGTTTCGAGGATGAGGCCGAAGGAGAAGTGACAAGAGTGAGTTGGTGGCTGCTATATTGAATAATGATGTGCGGAATACCTATGTTTATTTTATATTTTTGTTTTTTTGGAAAAATCTAATTTTAGAAAAAGAAAAAAACAATCTCTGTCCTAGACTCTCTAGGGTAATGTACCCTGACCCTCTATCCCTCAAATAATAGCAAAAGGTAACAAGTCATAAAATTACACCTTCACCCACTTCCCCTCTTCTTTCCTCCAACTCTCCCCCTTGGTCCTCAACACACTAACCGTAACACCCTCTAACCCCTCTCTCAATCCCTCCAACATTTCACCCTTCACAAACGTCCCCCCGTCCTCTTCCTTCAATCTCTCCACCACCTCCTCATTCCCCGGAAATCCTACAATCTCCAAACTTTCCACCTCACCGGTTTTCCCCTTCAACTGCCTAAACAATTCCTCCCACGAACTCTCCAATCGTACACAAACACTCAAAACCCTCAAGCCTTTACAGATGTCAAGGATTGATAGGAGTGAAGAAACAGGAACAACAAAAAGTGTCAAATCCAACAAAATCAAGCCTCCCTCGCCTCCAACTTCTAGGATTTTCTCCGATAATCCTTCCCCTTCTTTCCATTCACCAGTCTCTTTATACAATGGCAAGATGCCCATCTCAGCTTGTTCATCGGATTCCGGATCTTGCTCAGGTGCGAGCATTCCCAATCTGAGTCCTTTCAGGTTCCCCTTAACGATGGCGAGAAATTCGTCGATGCCAGGGAGAGGGGAGAGGTTTTGAGGACGGTGGGTGTAGGAGACTTCCACGAAGTGCAAGTTCTCGTTAAGTGCAGATGCGAGCTTTCCCATTGTGCCAGGAGAACTCAAAAGATCCAGAAAATGTACCTCCCTCAACCCCACCAATCCATTCAAAAATCCAACCGCATCGGCGATTCGTTCTTCCTCCAATCCAGCGAATAATTGTTCGAAGACCACCAGGTTCCTTACACCTTTCAACTTCCCCCCTAGCTCCTTCAAAAATCCGGGAGGGTAACCGAGAGCGAAGAGTTCGAGTGTTAGGCTTGTGATTGAAGTCGGTAAATCAGGGATGGAGAAGGGCTGTTGGAGAAGTTGGGTGTAGTCGGAGAGTTTTATGTCGGAGGTTAGGATCAAGTGGTTGAGGAGGGGATGTGTGAGAGTTTCTGGTGGGAAGGCTGGGAGGTTGAAGTCTTTTAGTGGGATTTGCGCGGTTTGCGCTGCGGCGGGCGGGACGGGGGTTTGGGAGGTGAGGGTTTGTGTTGATGATTGAAGGTGGGAGGTTGGTTGGGCCATGGTTTTGTGGTTTTTGGGGTGGTGAGAGTGTACGGCTTTTGTTTGGGGACGAATGATTGACACACCGATTCGACCGGAGCTTGAATGAAAATCTTTTGAATATGTGTTTTTTCTTGAGTAAAGACGAATGGTGTCGAGAAAGCAATGGCGAAAGAGTAGAAACAATCGGAGGTATGTGTATATTTCGAATTCTCAGTGGAGGAACCGGGTTTCCGAGGATTGGTGGTTGCTATTCCAACCTTGCTAACAAGTACTCTTCCTCGATCGCAACTTCAGAATGAATCCACTCGTCTCGTATTAGAAAACTAAAGAAGTCGCCCTAGATTTAGAATATTCAAATGCAGCATAAGAAGTCAAGAAAGAGACAGCGGAAATCTCGGATTCATTCCACCTATACCCCGCCAACCGTCCCACTTCCCCGCACAAACAGAAAAGAGGGGTGCAGGAACCCCTCCACATTCCCAATTACCACATGGTTATAAATAGACTGCTGAATATAAGGAATATATATTTCAAAGATAGCACACCGCTCTACTTACCACTGGCGAGGGGATGCGACCGTGGCTGTAGCATTGAGAAGGGCTTGGACAAGACAGCGCCAAGGTGTTGGGGAATCCTTCAGGTGTGAGATTAGAAACGTGGCGAAAAAGGTATGTCATGTGACATGACCCGAGAAGAAAGTTTCCTACTAAACCCACCCCGAATATTCTAAGCCCACTGACGCCTTCACGTGCCCTGATTCTCTCGGAGAATAAAAAAACCCTCCCCCACTCGGAGAATATTAAGAAGCCTGCTTCCGCATCTCAAGGGTGCGTGTGCCAAAGCGAATGAAACCTTACCATAAGGCAAGGTCCGTAGGTATATATACCAGCGAATATAATATGATATGATACTAACATTCTTTCTATAATAACACGACGACCGGCAAAACTCGCCCAAGAACTCCGGGCCACGTAATACGAGAAGAAACGCGTGGAAACAAAAACAAAACAAAAGTAAGGTGTTGATATACCCTCCAGTGCTGCTCTACGATGGCGCATTGGAATTAGGATGCAAGATGGCGCGGTTGACAGTTTTGCGATTCGGCCCTAGCCCCGATCCGGCCCTAGCCCCATGCCAAGAGCGCTAAGTCTTAGCCCTAACCCTACCCTAAAACCACCTATTTACCTATACTCCCTTTTATATATAATCTATTAAAATAACACTACCCTACTATATACTAATCTATATACATCTAAAGAGCGAGTAATTACGTATCTAATACACTTAAAATCATCTAAATTAGACTCTTTTTAGTAGTGCTATCGTGATCTAAAATAATATATATAAATATAATCTATAGGAAGCTACTTATATGCCCTAACTACTAATATCTTTAGGTTAGTAATAGCTCTCTATTAATACTACTCCTCTAAAAGAGCTTTAAATTAAAAGATAAATAGATATATAAATTATTTAAGCTTTAAGAAGTATTTTAATAAAAAAAGTATAGTAAATAGGTGTGATAGCGTTAAGTAATAAATTATTAAAAATTACGACTTTGATAGACTTTTAGTAGTACTAAAACTAAGAACACTAGTATAATAAAAACACTTAAGTTATATATATAAAAGTAAATTAAAAAAGCTATAATTGATTAAATAGATTAATTAGATACTAATTAATTTATCTACTAAGTATAAAGTAAAAGAGCCTTCTATATTATGCTTAACTTTTTAAATGTTAATATCTCTTAGTTTAAGAGAGTCCTGCCTTACTAAACCCACTATATCTAAAACATCTATTCTACTAAAACGCTGCCTTTTAAACTGTCAACTAGTAAGTTAGAAGCTCCCTTCTCATTAGTATAGGCTCCTATAGTATTTTTACTATATAACGTATACGAAGCGCTTCTAGAGTAGGTAGTTAACAGTCTACTTTTACAGAACGCCTAGGTCTAAACTATTAACCGACCCACGTAGCCTCCTTAGCTACCTCTTTTATTTATACTTTAAAAGTACTTTTATATACACTAAAAGTACTAAAAAAGAGCCTATTATGCTTATTTTACTTCTAGGGCTTTAAAACTTACAATTAGACATGCTTATATATAAGGCGTAGGTGAACTTAGTAAGAGCCTCTTAAATTAAGAGACTTATTAGAATTAACTAGGCTGTACTTTTCTTGCTTTTCTTATGATATATTTATTATATTTAAAGATTATCTTATACTTTTAGAGGTATTTATATATAATTAATCTTCTTTTTCTTTTATTAGATTATTATATATATCTTAGGCACTTATATAATTATTCTACCTCTAATATCTCTAGGTAATTAGTTAATCCTTTATATATATATATATACTCTTATTCTTAGAGTATATATATTTAGTTTTAAATTAAGAATCATTCTAAGCTAAATTTGAAGATATCTCGTCCTCTTGCTAGTAAGCTAATTTAACGTTGTTATATATACCTTTTATATCTACTTTCTTTTTATCCTTATCTCTAAAGTGTTACTAAAAGAGCTTCTAATCTCTCTTATATATATAATCCTAGGTAAAGAAATAAAGCTATTAATATATTAGTAATTACTTCTTAATTTAAGAAGCTTTACTTATACTATGCTAGCTTATCTTATAACGCTATAAGGTTGCTACCTCCTTTTATACTATACTAAGTACGCTCTTCTAGTACTTTAAAGAGAGGGGTATACCCCTTACCTTAATTAAAGTACTCTTATACTTCTAATCCTGAAAGATATACTTAATATCCTTATACTTTGTAGCTATATCTACTTTTACTTTATTAGTAGTAATACCTATAAGGCTGAGCTCGGGGATATCTACTGTTATCTCTCTCTTTCTCTTTCCCTTTCCCTTTTAAATTTTAAAGGCTTTTAGCTAGGTCTTAAACGTTAGCTAGGAAATTAGTATACTAAGAGTATTAATCTTAGCCTTATACTTAGCTCTTTTTAAAGCTAAAAGCTCTAAATTCTTTAAATTAGAGCTTGCTTAAAAGAGGTGATTATAAGTACTTTAGTATTTATGCTTATAAAGGTAGTAGTGGTATATGTAGTGTTCGCTAGATGCCTTAGTACTAGAAGAGGCTCGCTTTAAAGGAGGGGTATAGAGGTAGAGAAGAAGGTTAACTACTACTTGTTTCTTGTATTCTTATAAAAGAAGGTCTTTCTCTTATCTTTTAAGAGTAAATTTAATAAGTGTTTTAAAATCTTACTTAGTAAATTATCTAATAGCTTTAAAGAGTATAAATCGCTTGTAGAGGTAATAATTATTAGGATCTAGATCGGTTTAAGCTAAATATATAGTATTAAGTAAATTAGAGGACTTAGGGGCAGGGGATAAGTATATAAGCTCTTAAGCTAATCGAGTACTCTCTTTCTCCTTCTTTACTCTAGGCTTTTTTAGAGGTATATTAAGAGAGGATAAAAGAGTATAATAAAGTAAAAGATAAATAAATAGAGTAAGAAAGTAAAGGTATAGGTTTAGGTATAATTGTTTGGATTAGTCTTCTAGGCTTCTGAATTTAAGAGGCTTTAGTATACGAGGAGGCTAGTATACGGGGTATTAGTATATTATAATATTAATCACTTCCTTTTTAAGCTCTTACTTTAAGAAGGAATTTAATAAATTTAAAGAGTATTCCTTTAACTCTCTACTCTCGATTATCCTCTTAATCGATTATCCTCTCTTAAATATTCTCTCTCGAATATTCTCTTAATCGATTATCCTCTTAAATATTCTCTCTTAAATATTCTCTCTTAAATATTCTCTCTTAAATTATCCTCTCTTGCTTATCCCTCTTTTAATTATCCTTTTCTTATCTTATTTAATTATAGATTATATTAAGAGTTAAGAGCTAGCCTAAAAGCTTAGAGAGAAGTCCTTAGATATTATAGATATTAATAAGGATATACTTAAAGCTTGTAATACTCTTAATAGAGTAAGTAACGCCTTTTCTAGAGATATTACTCTTAAGACTAAAGAGGAATTTAATCTTAAACTTTTATAAGAAGATGTTAAAGAGCTTTTAAAAGCTACTCTTACTACTAGTACTCAAAGGTAATATATAAGCCTTTAGAAGAGCTTTCTCTCTTATATTATTTTAATAGATAAAGTTTAAGTACTTAAACGATTTACTAAGTATATACCTAACTTTATAATCTCTTAGATCGCTAAGTATTATAAAGAGAAAGATAGTATTAAGAGAGACTCTTACTTAAAAGCTTAAAAGATAAGAGCGGCTGCCTTCTAGGGTTTCCGTTAATAGTATAATTAGAGAACCTAGGAGTAGCAGAAGACAATATAAGGTCTATTTAATAGTAATCCTTTAGTATTAAAGAATATAAGTATATATATAACCTTCTTACTTAAGAAAAAGGTATATCTAATCTTCTTTTATTACTCTCTAAAAGTAAGAGACTAATTCACTTGCTTTTAGATATAAGCAAGAGAGGTCTTAATAAGTGTACGCTAGCTTACCGAGGATAAATTAAAGCTTCTTTATAATATAAATAGCTCTTAGAATTTAAAAGACTTTAATAGTAATTAGAGTAACGTCGAAGAGAAGTCTCGGTAGGCGGGAGGGAGGCAACGCTATATAATATAAGTAGTATATCTTCTTACCTTTTTATACCTACTTTATATTAATAAAGTACTTAATATTAAATATCATCATATTAAGTAGATGGGAGACGATAATAGTAGGGAGATTAGGCTTACTTTAAGGTTCTATAAAACACACTAGTTTAGTAGTAAGTATAATACTCTCTCTCTCTCTCTCTCTCTCTCTCTCTCTCTCTCTCTCTCTACCTCTCTTATTAATTTATTAAAAGAGGTCTAATCTTTCTACCTTTATTATAATAAAGAGAAGCCTTATATATACTTTATAAGAGCTCTTTTAAAGTAGATCTATTACTCTTAAATTACTAAGAGATATCTCTTTTAACGTTATACTACCTACAATATCCTTATTAAAGAGAACAAGCTAATTATAAGTATACTATATATTTCCTCTTACTTTAAGAAGCTTTTTATTAATTACTTACTTTACTTAGACCTAGAATACCTTTCTTAAAGCTTTTTATAGGAACCTTATTAAGATTAGAGAGATAGACTCTAGTATTTATAGTATATATATCTTTTGCTAAAGAGGGATAAGATATCTTATAAGTATATTAGAGTAGAATATTCCTAGGATATATAACTAAGGCAGATAGTCTCTTAAGTTTAATAACCTAACAATTATACGCTATTTACTAAGATAGAACAATAACTTAGTAAACTTAAGAGAGGACTTTATAAAGCCTCTTAAATTATAAATAAAGATATACCCTATATACGGTTAAGTATATCTAAATTATAAGCAAAAGTACTAGTATATAGATAATTAAGATATATAAATATTTAAGAACTTAACTTAAAACTCGCTTATTTACTTCTAAGATTAAGAGGCTTTAATATACTCTATACTACTTATAAATAATAGAGAGTATTAATATTTATATATAATAAAGTAAATAAATAAGTTAATAAAGTTTCTAGTCTTAATTTAAGAGACTTTTAAGCTTATTTAGTAGATAATATTAATACTTAATACTCTAGATAACTAAATATATCTATATAAGATATATTAAAGTATACTAGCTAGTAGAGATATAACTAAATAGGAGATTCTCTCTTAATTTAAGAGTCTTTTAAGCTTATTTAGTAGATAATACTAATATTTAATACTTTAGATAACTAAATATATCTATATAATATATATTAAAGTATACTAGCTAGTAGAGAGATAACTAAATAGAAGATTCTCTCTTAATTTAAGAGTCTTTTAAGCTTATTTAGTAGATAATACTAATACTTAATATTCTAGATAACTAAATATATCTATATAAGATATATTAAAGTATACTAGCTAGGAGAGAGATAACTAAATAGAAGATTCTCTCTTAATTTAAGAGTCTTTTAAGCTTATTTAGTAGATAATACTAATACTTAATACTCTAGATAACTAAATATATCTATATAAGATATATTAAAGTATACTAGCTAG